>WEIU01014277.1:283724-349081 GCA_013389925.1 Aegithalos caudatus
TTTTTTTTTTAGGTTTTAATCTCTGTATAGAACACACTCTGTGACCCTGACAGAGGGAAAGCCGCAGAGCCCTACCTCGGCTCTGAATGTGTTTAGGAACAGGAACGGATCAAAGTCAGCGCCGTGCGAGGCGCGGCGGAGTTTCTCCTCTTGCCACGCGTTCCCGGCTTTGACAGGCTGCATCGTTTGGTGTGCTGATGTATCAGGGTTTCATACACTATGAATATTCACGGCGCATATTAAATTAACCAGGTGAGAAAGTACAGGTTTGTTTTGCATGTTAACTCTGTGTTAACGCTGCCCCTAAGTGGTTAAGTTGGTTTATTGCAAGTTAATTAGCCCTCATTTGGGGCAGTTATTTATTTATTTACTTGCGAAAGACCGTCGTGCTTTTTTTTCTCTTCCAGCTTCATGGCTAGACTTCGCCTCTCTATCTGCTCTGTGTTTGCATCATACTCCGTGGGTTTCACAAAACTGCAACATTTTCAGCCAACTCAGCTTGGAAGACACATGTAGAGGAAAACTACTACACATTTATTACTCAATACAAGCAAGGCTGTGATCCTGTTAGCAGCCTCCTCTCCCTCTGCTCGTTTTAATTAGCATTTCAAGGGATGCTTGGTAGCACAAGCTGGTGAAGTTATGATGGGCTGCCTTTTGCATCTTTCCTCCTTCCTCGACGTGCCACTTCACGAACAATTCATCACCCAGGCAAGCCTTTACTCAACCCTGATGTATTCTCAAGCCTTGATATTCACCCTCATGTTCCCATCCTTCTTCATGGATCCATGCAATGTGCCAAGATCACACCTTCTCCTCTCGGGGCAGCTGGTTGCTGTTGGAGAGGTGTGTGGGTGTGAGCACACTGAGCAGAGCAGCTCCAGCTCACAGTGAGGCCTTGAGCTTCCCTTCTCCATGTGTGTTCCCCTCCACCTGCCCCGTGGGGAGAAGCAGGAGAAGAAGGAGGGCAGCTGCTGGCAGCTTGTTGGCTCTGAAGGGCCTCACATCAACAGAGGAGACTTGACAAAACCTCCAGCTGAACAGCTCATGTGCTGGGCTCTGAGGGGTCTTTTATCTTCCTTCTTGCTTTAGTTTATTCCAGTCTATGGTTGGGGACCTTAGCTCTGCTCCCCAGTCTGGTTTTCTTACCAAACTGCCTCCCAGAGAAGTGGGGTGACCAAGGGGACACCTTCAAAGCAGATCTTCATTTCTGAAGTTCTTCAGCTCTTTTTGGGATGGTGTGGAGGAAAATTGCCTCATCCTCCTCAGGGGCTGGGGTCCAAACAGGCAGGGTTAAGGCAGCAGCAAGGCAGAGTGCTTTGCACACTGGGCTTGCACCTCCAGAGACCTGGAGGTAATTCACAGTGCAGTCTCTAGCTGAGGAAAGCAAACCTGGTCAATATTGCAGCAGCAGCTGCCTGCACGCCTGCACTGCACCAGGCAGCAGAGCAATCCATCCCTGCTCAGCCTGTGTTGGCAGCACAGGGAGAGGAAAGTGAGGAAGAGCAGGGGCAGTGCAGCTCAGGATACCTGGATATATTGGCAGAATCTCTCTCTTGATTATCAGCCTCTTCTTTCCATAAGCTCTAAAATAAGAGCATTTAAAAAAAATCAAACTGAAGAGCAGGGAATCTTCAGGAAGGTCTCCAGTCTTTGGCAGAGAGCACAGGCTGCTTTTCCGTCATGCCAGCACTGCCCTTCACCTTGAATGAGCGACATTCGTCTCCTTTCCCCCTCGCTCTGGGGAGCGCAGCCCGCAGTCCGGGAGGGGTCTCGGGCAGCCCGGAGCAGCCGAACGCCGCCTCCCTGCAGCACATCCCTGTGCCGGGCTCGGAGGGGGATGCCTGGCCTGGCGAAGCGGGGGCTGGGAGCGCGATGGGGGCCAGCAGGCATCCATCCTTCCTTTCCCCAGTGCCCTGCTCCTGCCGCCGAGCGCTGCCCACATCCCGGCCTTGCGCAGCGCGGGTGGACACGGAGTTAAGGAGTCCAGACCCGGGATACGAAAGGAGCCGCGACGGTGCGAGAGGAGCTTCGATCTTCTGAAAGGGTCTTTGGGAGGGCAGTGACACTGGCAGGTTTATAGGATCCCTCTCCTTCTTAAAAACCTGCCGCCGCATCTCCTTGGTGCTGTGTTTTCGGTCGGAGCTGAAAAGTCTGCGTGAACTCTCAGGGAACTACCTTAAATACCCCTAACTAAGCCTTCTTAAAAGTCCTATTAAAATACGGACACCGCAGTCAACACGGCAGGCTGGAGGTCTGCCCAGTGGCCAAATAAATCAAAATATTCCAGATATCGTGTTTGCAAGCGCCCATTAAAGCCTGAGAACTGGCTAATAGCAAAGGCAGCATGGGTCTGAAAGATGGAGAAAACGCGACCCTTCCTGCGAAGCAGCCCGGGTTTATTTCTTACGTTTTCAAAGCAAGGCTTCACTGCTTTAATGCCGTCCTCTTCCCAGGGGCTGTAGAAAAGGGATGCTGGGCCCAGAGGGGCTCAGGGCGGCTGGGCTGTAAGGGCTGGGGGTTGTGTAGCCACAGTCCCTCACATCCTCAGCCCCACAAGCATCACCAGACACCAAACAGCTTTTGCAATCCCTGCCCAGGACGGTGGCTCAAAGCCTGGTGCCAGCATTCAGGCCAGAGTGAAAAACAGCCCTTTATCTGCATTTGCTGCTTTGATGACGTCCGCAGGCACATTCTGTCCTCTTTATCTGTTTTCTCAAATAAATTAATAAATAAAAGACAGAGAGGCTGGAAATAAGGACAGAGAAAATGAACAGATTTTGATCTAGTAAGCAATTTAAATCTGGGCTGGCAAGCTGCGTTGGTTCATTCATTAATTCTGCCGTGTGCTCAGAAAACCCCAGCAGGACTCTCTTCCAGCGCAAGAACTTCCGACTGTGAAATAAACCCCGTGTAACCAGATTAGCTATGAGGTATGTATCAGCCAGGTCCTAGGCATTAATTCAAGAGTACTTTCTCTGCACTGTACAGTGCCAGAGCCTGATTTCTGCATGAGGTGTTGCTCACTGGAGGGCATAAACTCTCTGAAGTTTCCTGACTTCCACCTCCCCCTGTATTGCCGTTCCTTGTTCAATAACTTAAAAAAAAATATTATTATATGTGCTATCAGTGAATCTTGATTCAGCAGTTAATAGCAACATTATCAATACCCTGTCTTTCAATGTCACATAACTCAAAAGTGCCCAAATGGTTTTGTTCTGGCATTACAAAAATTAATCACTTTGGGTTTAGCCCAAGTAGAGAAAATCTCACCTTAAAACTTCAGCATTTATAGAGTCAGAATATATTTAGTGTGCAGAAACTGATGGGCAAGATAGAAATCTCTGCACTAGCTTAGTGCAGTCTTCCACCTCATAGTTGTACTGAATCACGAGGTGATTACTGTCTGTGTGAGTGACTTCAATTATAGTATTATCATCTTATTTATCATTTGATAAATGAAGTGGGACGGGGGCCTGTTTGTGTCAGGTGCTCTGAAAACACTCAGATGTGCTCAGACAAGATCCTGAGGACATCCATAAAGTGAATGGGGCATGAGTGGGAATCTTCAGGCGAGGACCTCCTTCCATGAGCTGCCATAGGAAGAGCTGTGGTCTGGCTTGCCAGCAAACTCCTGGTTCTCTCTACATGCTCCTGTGGCCTGAACATAGATCAGTAAATGTAAAGTCAATGCTAAGTCTGTTTGTACAGACTTGTTTAGAAGTGGAGATTGAGCAGGCTTGTGTTGCTTGGGATTTTTTTTTTTAAGACAAAATCTTCAGCTTTTTTGTGTCTCAAACATTTTTATTATTATAGCAATCTGAAGTATGGTTTATGACATAGTTAAAATTCCTGTATTGCCTCCACTGCAATTTCAATACTTTATTCCAATTTCAATACTTTATTTGCTATGGGGAAATTAAATACATGATAATGGTGAGGCTGCAGTCATGAAGTGAGCTGGGATGATACTCTGGGCACCAAATCTCTCCTCACAAACGCTAAAGCAAAACTTGGCCAATGAGTTTTCCACTCTGTGGAGAAGCTTTGGCTGCCAGCACCTTTGACATACCTGCTCTGAAGATGAATGTCTTGGATTTCCCATTTTTATCAGTCTGGCACTTTTCCAATACATCAACTCCATTTCATTTTTTTCAAGGAGTGCTTTTGTACACAGCATGTGTATGTGTTCCTGCTATCATTCTCAGCCGTGGAAAAGTCACTGGCCCAACTAATTCCCAAACTTCAACTGAACTGGAATTTGGAAACACAAAGAATTCCTTCAGTTTGGCCTGCAAATCTCACTTCTTGAATTGGATCTTTCCACACAAAGTTCTCACCAAGACATTTTTTCTCTGGTGACATTTATCCATTCAAGAGCCACGTCATAGAGAGCAAGGATGAAAACATGCACACGCTACTTTTTTCTTTTCACTCATCTGTCCCAGTCAGAGAAGAAGGTTCACAGGTTGGAGAATTTAGCTTCATCAGAGTCCTCCAATTCTATTTATCAAGTTTTAGTCCAAATAATAGCTGTGAAAATGTTTAATTTGTTAGCAATGAAAATGCTTAGCTGACATTGATTTTGGAGCTACACGTTGCTGAATATAAGCTGGTGCTTTTGCTCCTGAGCCATCGGATGAAATGCAAGAGCATGCTCAGATTCTGGCTGAGATGAGAGTCTCCAAGGTGCATGTGTTAACACTGCAGTGAAGAAAGCAGCCTCATCCCACAGACTTTGAAGAATACACATGGCTTTTTAGTTCTTAGACAACTGTGAGCATCATATTTTCCTGTACTAATATATTCTGTTTTCTGTTTTCACAAGACTTCAAGGGACAGCGAAATTGCTTCAAACCAATTTCATCATGTGAAAAAACAATTAGCAGCGTTTCCAGGAGAGGAACATTCTAGGTATTCATCACGGATTCTGCAGTCACAAACAGACCACAGGCACTTTTCCCTCTGACAACAGCATTTAGAAATATATATTGTATAATATTCTGTCATTCTAACTTTAATTTATAAATCTTTATAAATTCCATGGGAAAGGGACACACAGGGGTTTTTGTTCTGGAATATATATGTATTTGGTAGATAAAAGACAAAGAGCCTTCTAGCATCAGACTAGATGCCTATGCCTGTGCTGAAGTTAAGTCATATTTCAAGATTTCTTTTTCTGAAGTTTGATAGGACAAGCTTCTTCATATTCTCCTTCTAGAGCTGGTTTGACAAGTTGCAAATAAATCTTCCAGACATTTTTTAACCCTTTCCACTTTCACAACAGCCTTTGGAAAGCAAACAGAGAAGTGAGAGGGAACTAAACCCCTTTGTTGCTTACTTCTCTCATGAGCCCTGCCCAGCACAGTACAGGAGCTGCTGTTTGTGTGATTCTCAACACTCATCTCCCTCCACTGAGGGTGCTCCTTCTATGAGCAGATGTTTTTTGAAGTCATAGCACATGTCCCTCTCAGAGCTTCTACCTTCAAATACAGTGTCCTTGCTCATGAAATGTGCCCAAATGCCTGCTTTCTCCCCTTACTCTTTCAGATCTATCCAGGTGCTGTAAGTTCACTTCATCAAGGGATCCAGGCTCTCTGTAGAGGTGGCTGATATTTCCCTCTGTTGTGCCAGCTGCAAACTCCTACACAGTGAATTTTTTTCCCTGACACACAAGTCAAAGTGCACTGACCTCAGTAGTCAGAATGGTGCATAGAAGAGGAGAATATGACTTTGTTCTTCTAGACAGATGTAAACAGACTTCTTGCTTCTGCTGCTGCAAGAGTAATGTGTCTCATGCAGCTCAGATCTACCACTTCAGCTCTGCAGCCCCCGGGACTTCAATCCTCAGATGCAAACACAGCAATGAAGGTCCAAGTTACAAATTTCTTTATGGCTCCTGCTCACAATATGGTTTAAAATGTGGGAAACCATGAAGTGTCATTTCCTATACTCAGACTGATTTCTTGAGCTCCCTACCAACAGCAGAGACCTTAAGTGCAGTGGCTCAGAGCACTGGCAGAACATGACACAGACCCAAACTCTCATTTCAGCTCATACCTGAGGACCAAATTAACTCAAATCTGTGTCTCAACACTAACACATCCCACGGACAGCAGCCCCCATCCACAGCCCCAAGCTCCAGAAGAGCTCTGTGTGTCATTTCCTTGAAGGGCAATCCCACACTACAAATTTTACTGTGATGGTGCAACAGCAAGAAACACCACAGAGCCAGTAGAGTATTTCAAAACACTTTAGAAGTGACAGAAAAAACACTTTTTTTTTTTTACTAGATCAGAATGAAGTAAGATGGGTATTTCAGTTGCTTAGACAGACTGAAACCACAAAGATATGCACCAAAACTGTTAGCTTTATCCTTAACACTTTACAACATTTCAGGTTCTGAAGAACTCCAGACAATTCACATAGATCTCCTCTCCTGGTATATGGGTTTGCTGGTGAAAACTTCACTTTGGAGCCAAGAGAGATAGCCAGACATGTCCTGCATCCTAGGCTAATTGTACAAGACTATTATTTATTCCATTCAGTAAGTGTGCATCTGGTAGTGATGATTGCAAAGCCTATAAGAAGGCTGATACTTCCTAGCAAGTGACATTTTTATGGTTAATAGAAACTGTCACAGAAACCACTTTGGAGGGGGATATGTACAGGCTTGATTTTCAACTTAACAGTAAATCACTCCAGATTAGAATTAGATATCATGACAAAATCCTTCATCCTGTAAATTTCCAGAATGCAAATAGCAGTTGCTCTGGGAAAAATTGTGATAAAACTAGAAGAAAAGTTTCTAATTTGGTTTTGACATCCAGTGTGTCTGAGATCTTATCTTCTCTGTAAGTGATACTGCATTACAAATGTGTATGCTCTTTCATTTATGGCTATTTTACTAATAATAGGAAGTGGTCCTTCTTGTATGCCATGATTCCTTGGGCAAGAGGCAGTGCAAAGAGGGAAGGGAAAAATGGGCATTATGCCAGAGAAATCACAGGCAGCATCAGACCTACACTGCTGCCAGAGTCATTCCAAGATCCTCCAAATACAAACAACTCACCAGAACCTAGTGGTGCTCATACCATCAGTCTGCTGAGATGAGGACTGATGCCATAGGAGAGGATGCCTTTACCTAAAAATTCTTATTCCTGGTTTTGAGCGGTTGCAGACATCTGTAGTGTTTGTACCACTCATCTGCTGCTGAATGCCATAGAAGCCTCAAAGTAGTTTTGTGGTGACTGCAGTGGTCAAAGGACATAGGTAAGACAAAGTCTGTCTGTAGAGACAACATCTTTTTAAAGACCAGCTTATTACAGGTGGGAAAATTAGACCAGATTCTCCTGGGCACAGGAAGTCCTTATTCAGGACTCCAAAAGCAACTTCTTGAAATGCCTCCAGGTAAAAATCAGAACAAATGACCAAGGTCCTCCTGACAATTAGAGCTCAGATTTTCCCTTCCAGCAAGGGATTGAGTCAGTTTTGTATCATCCACCCTTCAGAAGAGCCCATTGTCTCCAGCAAGCACTGAGGTGCTTCTAGGGACCAAGAGTGGTTCTGTCAATGAGTGCTCCTGGCCTGCCTGACTGCACCCTTGGCTGGCTGTAAGATCTTGTTCCCTTTGGGCTTCCCCCTTGCATGACATGGAGATGAAGCCTCCTCTCTGCCCAGTATCGTCTTTCTCATGGAGCTGGAAAAGCCACAGCACCATGGGCCAGCATGTTTGGGATGGAGCACACTGATGGAGCAAGGTTATATCCCAACCTGCAAGGGTCCCAGTACCACCCTCCCATGGAGGAGGCACGTCCCCTTTCTGCTCTTTTTCAATTGGGCTGTCCTTCCAATAGCCAGAACAAATAACCATTTCAGCATTTACTGTACATCCCTCTGCAGCCCTTGCCAAAGCACCACTCACACACTACTTACCACAAGGCAGAGAATTCACTAAATCTGGCCTATTTTGAATCAAACAGGGCAGTTCCAGCCCTTAGGAGGACAGCCCTGCCAGCTGCCCTCCCTCTTGCACAATAGGGAGAGGAAGGGGACATGCATCTCCAGAGCCAGGCTGAGAGCAGCGGCGGCAGTGTGTGCAAGGAGACAGGTGGCTGGTGGGGAACCACAATGGAAAGGCAATTGCACGGCACCTCTTACATAGTACAGGCACGTGGAAAAGGCTGCTAGCAGCCTGAGCCAATTAATTTCCATATTCCCTTTCAGTCAGATCTCAAAACGAAGCGTGTTGCATTCAGCACCGGGACACTCCGGAGGGGAAGGGGAGAAGAAAAGAAAAAGGGGGAAAAAAAATGATTCAGCAATCGGCGAATTCAGAGAAAGGGCAGAAGGAACAGGCCTGAAGCGATGAATCAGCACTGGCTTCAGGTGCTGGAGGGAAAGAGGCATTTGTGCTCTGCTGATTTGTGCAGCCTGATTGAAGTCAGCCCAGCGCTGGCGCTGCATCCGAACGGAAACTGCCGGATAGGCTGTGAGCGCTGCGAGGGGAGAAATCCGGCAGCCACGCAGACAACATCTTCATTGAGTATGTTTGTGACCTCCCAGCTGATTGGACATTTTTTTACTTATTATAGTAGATCTAGAGTCTGGGGGAGGTGGTAGCAGGGCTGTTGTGTGGGGTTTTTAATGCGTATGGTGACGGGGTGTGGGGTACTGAATTTTAAGCAGGGCTGCATGAAATTCAATCACTTCATCTTAAATTACAAGCCACTGGCTGCCAAAGCAGTTTTTTCAGATGGAAATTCTTCTGATTCACAGATTCCTTTGCCTCTTTTAAGGAACAAATGAGTAAACAAACTATGAAAATGTTGTTTGCTTTTTTCAGAATTTGCTAGCAGAGAAATATTAAATTTTCTGTGGTATTTGGCAGGGCCTCCTTTCCTGTCTGTAGCAGGTAGCTAGGAGAATGTGATTCATGATGAACAGATACGGTTTCCAACACTTTCCTATTGTATAGCCAAGAGCTGAGCCTATTGGTTAATATGTCCTATGGATGTTAATTAAAGTTTACCAGAGATTACAAAACCCATTACAGTCCCCTTGAAAGCCCTAGTGGGAGCAGTGGGCCAAAAATATTTGTAGAGGATATATCCAATGGTTTGGTGAAATGTTAAGAGTCCTTAGTCAGCCAGGTAAAGCCTCCTGGGATTACCCAAGGATTACTCACAGGGTAATTGTTGCAGACTCAAACTCTTCTATGCCCACTCTCTGACAATCAAGTTGTTGTAGGAAGAGCACTCTTCAAAGAAGATAAATATCCAGGCATGACTGCTGGAGTGGGTGCTAAGGGGTTCTGAAAACCCAGCCCTGGGTCTCTTGCCAGCACCGGGCACCCAAAATGGGTAGATGGTTTTGGAAGAATGACCTGCTTCTCTCTGGGATTTGTGCCTCTGGGAGCAGCACATTTTCCTGCTTCACTTCATGGGGCTGTGATGAGGCCACCCAATGCACCAAACACTGCAGAGCTCTCAGGTGCCCTGATAGTGAGGCTGCATTAAGTGCCACTGGACCAGGCAACCTTTCACATCAAGAAGTGCAGAGAAGAGAGGTGTTAACTATCAGCACACTCATTCCCTCACATTAAGTCACCAAGAGTGTTCTAAGGAATAAACATAATGAACTGAGTCATTACAGGAGGTTTTTGTTCATTTGTTTATTTTCTAGATACATCAGACCTGCCTGAAGCAGTCATATGCAGTCATTGTAGTTAAAAATTATTCTCCCAAAGAAATAATTACCAAGCAGGCAACCTTCTCTTAATAAATAATATGTACATCATCATTATTTTCAACGCAGAAAAAAATTCCGTAAAACAAAAGTGGCTTTCCTGTTCCCTCCTCCCCTTTATTTTGTGAATCAGGACATCCATGCATTATTGAGGCCTGCTCAAAATGGAGCTGCCTTTAAAGCAGAGTCTCTGTATTGAGGATTATGTGTGGATTATTGCTGAGAGATCATTCAGCACCGGAGCTAAGCATTTACCCAGAAATCATTTGTAATACGGGTTGCCCCTTATTTTGGCTAATAGCGGCTGTAAGGACAATTGGATCAGCGCTGTGTACCTGTCAGCCGCGCCGAAATTCCCCGCGCGGCCCCGAATTGTCAGCGGCGCGATTACCGAGGGGAGCTCAGCGCTGCGCCTTATCTCCTCTGTAAATCCTCTTAATGCGGTGGCTGCCGGATCCCCCGCACCGCCGAGTCAGCACCTCCGGCACCCACCGGGGGGGCCCTGCCTGCGGATGAGCCCGGCCCGGGGCCGGGGACCACCGGGCAGGCGGCCTCCTCGGGAACGGGGATCCACGCTGCGTGAAGCGGGAGAAACAACGAGGCAGGAGGGAAGGAGGCTCGGAGGGCAAGGGAAAGGCTGCCTGGTGTCCGTCAGTTCCTCCCCATGCTAATTCCCACAGGGGTTTTCGGTGCCCCCGGGGCACATCTCCTCCCCCGAGCGGCAGAAGCTCACCCACCCCCCCTTTCTCCATCTTCTCCTCGCTCAGAGTGATGGGGACAGGTTTCCCAACTGGGACAGAAGGCCCAGCTTGCCCACCCACACCGGGGATCCCGTCACCATGAGCGGGCCACACGCCGAGCCTGCCCTTTGGAAAAAGCCAACCTTTCCCATGCCACAAAAGAAGGATCGCTACAGACCTCAGCCCACTGCATCTCCCTGCCGCAGCAGCGGGCGTTTTTAAACAAATTCCTGCCTGACTGAGGGAAGGGAGGAGGGAGGGGCGGGGGTATAAAAAAAAAAAAGGTTCCTCGGGTTTTATCCATTTTGCATGCACATAAAAGATGAACTTCCCTTTGGAAACAAAACGCACAGAGTTGCGGTTTGAAAGGGGCCTCAATTTGGCTTCGACCGGGTGCAACTAATTGCAGTTGCGAGCGCCGGCAGGTGCGAGCAGGCAGCTGAGGCCTCCTCCCCCCAGCCCTGCCTGCCCCCGTGGCACGGGGCTGGTCCGGGCCCTGTGGGGGCCAGGAGATGTGCGGGACGGACCCCAGCCGTGACGGGGCGTTCGCTGCGCCCGCTTTGCTCCTGCGTTTCTGCCACGGCTCTGTTCAATGTCAGCACGGCCAGAGAAGGTCCTAGAAGGCCCTGAAAGGTTCTGAAAGGTCCCAGAAGGTTCTAGAAGGCCCTGCAAGGTTATAAAAGGCTGTTGGGGGTAACCTGGAGAAGGATGATGCTTGCAAGTTAAAAGCTTCTCCTTGTCCCTCTGTCCCACAGCTGTAGGTACACCCTGCCACCATGTCTGGAGGGAAAATAGTGGCTACAGCAAAACTGCAAACACCTCTAATCTTTCCTTGATTTTACCTATTTCGTGGCTGGGGAGAGGCTGTCTATGCCCTGTGTTTCTTGTTGGCCTCCCCTCCATCTGCCCTGAACTGGAGCACACAGGGGTTTCACCATGGACTCTGCAAGTCCAGGCCAGGGATCCATCTCCATCCATCACAGGCTCCCAAGCCAGGCACTGTGCTTCAGTTTTGGCTGCTGCACCAGAGCGTCACTGATGTTTGGGATGGTTGTTTTCTTACATGGAATGTCCACACAGACCTGGCAGCAGATGGAGGCAGTTTCATGGTCTGTCACTGGTGGGCCAGGAGCCATGCCTTGGATCACTGCTGCTCCCCAGGACGACTTCAGTCCAGACAGAAATTCAGAATGGTTCTTCCCATTCTGATTTTGGGATGCTCCTTGCCCTGGCCAAATTCAGCACAGCACAGCAAGAGGAGGACAAAGCACACTTTATCAGCATCTTTCCTGAAAGCTTATTTTTCCTGCAATGCTTTTAGGAGGGCAAAAAATTACATTTGCCATCTTAATTCTTTCACTCTTTTAATGTCTTTAACAAAGTGAACTGAATCACCAAGATAATGCACAGGCTTGCATGGAGGGGATCTGTGATCCTGTCGCCCACACCCTTCTCCTCCCACTCTTACCAATTTGTCCCCTTACTACTTAACAGCCCAGGGAATGAAATGAAGTGTCATGAGTCAATCTGGGCAAGTGCTGCAAGTTTTCTGCAAGGTGTCTGTGTACTTCAAGGGCCTGTGAATCACAGGGGTATTCCAAAGGCAGAGCAAGCTGGCTTGATAATCTAAATCGAGCTCCTGTGTACTACACACACTGAAGGACATCTCTGAATTCATTCCTGAATGAACTAGAGCACATCTCTGGCAGGGGGAGGGGGAGGAAATCTAATCCTGATTTAAAGTTGTTGGTGATAGTCCCCACAGTCCTTGGTAATTAGTTCCACTGGTTAATTACCCTCACTGTTAAACATCTGCACCTTATTTGTAGTCAAAATTTGTCTGGCTTCCAACTTCCAGTTGGATCATATTATAGTTGCGTCAGCTAGATTGAAAAGCCTTCTATTATCACATTTCTGTTCCCCATGTCAGTACTTAGAGGCTGTGATCAAGTCATCCTCTCAACTTTGTCTTCGTTAGGCTAAACAGATGGAGTGTCTTCTCCAGTCTGTCACTTCGAGCCACATTTTCCAGTACTTAGTCATTTTGTTCCATGGCCTTTCTTGGATTCGTCCTCACCTCATCCACAACCTTCTTGAACTGTTAGACACATTTATCTTTCTCATCAATCCTCTCTAGATGTGGTGTTCCCTGCAGTCGTAGGACTGTTGTTCGTATTCTGCTTCTGGATGCAAGTCCTAGTGTTTGTCTGCCTTGAAAGACACAGTTTTGGGTTTGTGCCCATCTCATTAAGTGATCCTGACCATACTGCCACGGTGATCCATCCGTTTCACTCTTCAGCTGGTGGTCCCGCTGCTAAGGAGTTTTCCTCATACATGGCAGGGCTGGACACGCCGCCTTCCCTTCCCTGAACTTTCCCATTGCAGCACTCTGAAAGGACTGAGGCGGGAGATAAGAGCTGGTGTGAGGTTAGGAAAGTCCAGCACTAAGCTTTTGCATCTGCAGAAAACAGATGTGTTATCTTTTCCGTTTCAGTCCATATTGCCAGCTGGTTTCATTTATCAATGAAAGAACTTATCCCTATGGGTGCAGTGGGTTCTAGTTTCCCCTCACCACCGTGTATGGCAGAGATACCCTGTCTAGCTTTAAACAAACTGAGTATCAAAAGCACCATTGCATCTCAAAGCCCAGCCAAACCACATGAGCATGGTTCTCAGCAGCTCAGCACACACAGAGGTGGATCCTATTTCTTCTTAAACAGCACTCAGCTGAGGAATCAACATCTTCCATGGATTCCCAGGGAACAGTAAGCTAGATATTTATGGTGTGCAAACTGCTGTAAGGAAGACCACCAAAAAAACATCCAGACCTTTTTTTCTCCCTAAGGGGAACATGGAACAGTTCTCCTTGTGCCCACACACAGGATAGAGCTGCAACTGTGGCTCTGCAGCCAGGTCATTTTGTTTGCATAACCACTCACAGGACACAGCTCAAAAGCATGGAAAATGCAGCAATACAAGCAGTCCATGGGCATCTGTACCTGTTTCCTGGCTCAAAGAATGTGATTGCAGTGTTATTTCCCTGTGATTCCCAGAGGTTGTGCACTGAATCCCCTGGGCTTATGTCATGGGTGAAATGCTACACACCAAGGTCAAGGTTTCCAAGCCTCCAGTCCCCAAGCATCTATCTGGTAGGCAGCCAGTGGGAAGCTGAAAGTTAATGCAGTACTAGCTCTTCTTCTTTCCTTTTCAGTAGTAAATTGCCTCAAAACCAGCTACAGCTTTACTTGCCAACCCCAGCGACTTCTGTTGGTGTTACACAGATGTTGCAGGACGACAGAAGAGAAGCAGTGGGCAGAAGTGTTTCTGTGGCAATTGCCCCCACTGGATTTGCCCATCATGTGCAGGTGCCTGAGGATATCAGTTACAGGAGCACATCCTGGCACTGTGCACAGTGCCACTTTCTGACCATCTTGTTCCTGGGTTGGGGAAACAGTCATGTTGTAACTGAGGATGACCTGTGTATTACACATGGAGCCTAAATTGTGCTGAGCAAAGCCTTGGGACCATCTGAATGAATGGGAGTTTTGCCAGTGACTTCAATGGATCTATGATTTCACCACGACATCTGTCATGCATTAGCTACATCAGTACTGATGTAACAGGCTGAAAACCAAGACCTGCCCTATGCCACTTCAGTCAGGGGAGGAGTGCTGATACCACTTTGGGGTGCAGCCAGACACAGATATGATACTTTCATTTTTGGTTTAACTGCAGCCAGGTTTGAGGGTTGTGGGGCTTTTATCACCATGGTAAAAATTATCCCACTCTTCATCAAAATAGTGATACTTGGTGCAAAGACATTTGGGAAGCAGACACATTTTTCAAGTCACCAACTGGGATGTGCTGCCTAATTCACAAATGTACCCCAACATTCATTTCACTAATGCTTACAAAGCACTCTGAACAAAATAAAAGTGCTGTAGTGTATCATGACCACATGGACTGAAACATTATTTTTATAGCACAAAATATTATTTTCATACCATAAAAATAGTGTTTAAAGAAGCAATGTAAATAATTGGTCGCAGAGATCTCAGTAAAATTAGCCACACACAAAAATCTAGACTTGTCCCTGCACAATTCTAATATATACCCCAAATATCTGGACTTAATGACAGAAGCCTGGTAAACATTTCAGTTGTGAAACAGAAAAAAAACCCCACAGTTTGAAAATAGTGTCTCCTTTCTGCAATTTTTTTTTTCTCACAGTCCAAATAACAGTGAAAAAGAACCCAGTCCAATTCCCATAGGTCTCATTAATGAACCTGCAAAGGGAATGTGCTGGAATAGCTGAGGGCTCTCACTCCATTTAAAACACGTAACAAACCCAAAAATCACTTATCTTCGCTGTTTTCAGGATATACAAAGTTTTGTGTTCAGCACTCTGCAGCTGGAGATTTCTGGCACAGACAAAATGCTAAATCTTCCAGGCTTCCCACTGCACCCCTTGCCAAACTCTTGGTGTAAAGCCAGAGCCAGGTCCTGCCTGCCCACAGAAAGTGGGGACCTCTTCTGTTTAGACCCAAATGCCCCAGTGAGACCACTCACATCCAGTCATGTCCAGAGCTGGTGACAGCTGCCCCAGGGCTGAACTCTACAGGTGTTCTGTGCTTCTTTGTTGTGCATCCTCCATCCTGCATGTATTTTTCTGAAGCATATTGACAAAGGTTTCCATATCTGTGCTTAGTTCAGACCTGGGATCAAGAACTGAGGGGTGTGATGCACTGGCTGCTCTCCCCCAGCAATGGGCAGGAGATGCTGGGCCTGGGGCACATCTTGGTTTTCCCCTTGCTGTGGAGGGAGTGGGAAGCAGTTAATGAACATGGTAATGTTGCTTTGGGAACTGCAGCCATTCCTCCCTTGGTGTGGGAATTCAAGTTAAACCACTTGCACATGAGCCTCACCTTTCCTTGCAGTGCTGTGAAAAAGTGCAGCCTAAGCTACAGCCTAACTCTCCAAGCTGTTGCATTCTTCTGTCTGTATCAATTTGTCCCTTAGATCCTACATCCTACATAACACCAACATGGTTGATCCAAAATGAGTGAGCTGGGTTGGGGATCCTGGCTCAGCACAGCACAATAGAGGACCAGATGCAGACCTTTACTTTGGGTGCCTGCCATCTCAAATATACATGAGTGGAGCTTATTCTGTTCCAAAGAAAATTGAAATTGTCTGGGACTTTTTTTTCCTCCCATCCTTTGCATAGTCTGTTTTTGTTTATTAAGACCAGGGTTATTTATTAGGTCTTATTTAGGATAACTGAGTTGCTAGGTCCCTCCTGCTTCACCAAATCCAGTCCCCTGCTCTTTTAGGCAACCGCATCCCATAATGCCACTCATAAACTGAACAAGTGCTGTCTAAAGACTAGTTGCATATTTATTTTTTTGTTGTTGTTCCCTCTGCTCATACTGAAAAGATGCTCCAGAACCCCCTGTTTCAATCATGCCTTTTTCTCAGCACGATGGCAACTCCAAATAAGGGAAGGCAGTCCAAAAGGAATAAATAATATTGTGTGGGGAAGAAAAGCAACTAACCTACACATTATCATTAAGCAACAGGACGTGACAGGCAGTGTAATGTTTCTGGTTTTGTTGTGAGTCAGGAAGATGAAGGTCATGTGATATCAGCTCTCTATGTAGCACAATAAACCTTATTAACATTATAAGATAAAAATAAATATTCAACAATTAAGGGGAAAAAGGGTCACACGTTTGCATCTGCTGGGGATTATTGACAGCAATCTGACATTACCGTCAGCTAAACCCACTGCTCTATTTTGTCCAGAGTTTCTAAAGCCATTATATAGTGATCAGTCTAATAAAGTCTAGATTAGAGGCATTTCTCTTGTGTACAAAGAGATTGGCTTTTGGGTTGCCTTGTGGAAAAGCAGCATTATTCTTAGGGAGAGAAAGGGTTAGTTGTCTCTAACAGCAATCCTGATGAAAAATGTAAACTGTCTGAGGCCATTTCAGACCTCCGGCAATATTTTATGCTAACAGGTTTATGTCTGAATTAACAAAGTTCTCTAACCACTTAGTCTGTTAAAATGCAGTTATTTTTAGTCCCCTTGCTAGGAAAGCATGTGCCAACCTGAATTTGGATTCTATTTATTGCCATTTGCAATCACCTGGTGTCAGAGGCCACGTGAATCCTGTGAGTTTATCTGATTTGAGTCTGAAGCATCCAAATGTACCTCTCAACTTGTTTCTTCATGCTGTGCATGTCTAGAGTGTTTTGCAGTAATACCATAAGCCCCCACAAGTGCACAGAGTGATAGGAAAGAGCAGAGTAAGATACTGTCCCTTGGGTACCACATAGCTCAGAGGAAGGTGCTGAATTTGAATTATTCCATATCCACTGACCCAGCATCAGAATGCAAGCTTCCTTCCTTCCTTTTCTTTTTTTTTTTTTTCCCTTAAAAAGGATGGGGGAAGAGTGATGGGGAGGGGAACTGGGGGAAGATAACACTGAAGATGTTATCAAGCCAGGTGTCACTGAGGTACAACTCCTCTGGTTTTACAGTGCACGTGAAGATTGGCAACACAGGATTGACATCCAGCAGCTGCTGCTGCTCCAAGTCCTGGAGCGGAATGAGGGTGAAGGACCTTGTGGCAGCTTCAGCTGTGCTGGCTCAGGACTGGTGTGGGAGGTTGTCCCAGTTCCTGGGCTGCAAGGGCTGTTGTGGTGTCCTCAAAGACAGGAGTGGCTGCAGACACAAGGTACTGCACTGACACAGCTGCATCACCTCCTCAAACTGAGCCAGCCCAGAACGGTGCTTTGCATTTCTCAGTGTTCATTTTAATTAAAATCTTACAAAAACTTTAGTCAGCTGTGACATCCATTCTATTTCTGCTGTTTTTTTAAAAAACACAGGGATGATTTCAGCCCTGGAGGAAAGTCTACCTCGGTCTGCAATATCACACTAATACTTTTCAAAAATATTGCTATAAACATTTTTCTTGCCTCAGAGATAATAGCAGTTTCACTTGGGTACCAGAGATGGGACTCAACTATTCTTTAAAAATGGTTTGCATAAAGCAGTTTCACAAACTATGTTAAAAATAAGCTAAACCCTGTTTGCATGATCACCTTTGTCACAGAGATTGTGATTAGCTCCAGAGCATTAGAGAGATGGTAAGACATTTGTCCTCTTGCCAGCTCAAGCCAGGCCTGAGATCTGTACCACAGACTTTGGTTGAAAAGCCAATACTGAAAAACTTCAGCTTGCTCAGCCACACCAGGGGCTTGTCCTGAAGAAGAGGCTGCCTTTGCAATGGGTAGGGAAAGCCAGTTTGGCTGGCAAAGGCTCCCAGATGAAAACATACCCTGCACTGTTCCAGGCAGCCGTTACCTTTTCTCCAAAGGCTCTGTCTGCACCCAGAATATTTTGCAAGTCAGTGTTCCTGACTAGGTCTGGCACAGTCACAGCCCCAGGAACACCGTGAGCTCTGTTGCAACACCCAAGATCCTCAGCCACTCTCTGGGCAGGAATTGGCTGCACCAGGACAACTTACCAACCCCAGACAGGGGTGAGTGACTTCTGTCAGCCACACCTGTGAGCACCTGGCATTGTTTTAAGCTCTTTGACAACCAGATGAGGGCACAGGCAGGGCAGGGGGGTCCATACACAGCCCCTGTACCTGCTGCTTCTCCCCTTTATGATTCTTGCATTTGCCAACATGAATGCTATAGGAAGTCAGGGAATAGAATAAAAGTAAAAAATTCTGAAGTCCTGCAGAGTAACCATAGTCCAAATAAGCTTTGACCTGCCTACAATAGCAATGAAGTGACTCACTGGTCACTCTCATGTGAGCCATTTTTGCATCTCTATTCACAGGTGCCTCACCCAGGAGGAGCTCTCCAGGACTGGGCACAAGAAGAAAGTTGTCCAGGTAGGGGCACAGACCATGCCCAAATTTAAATTTGTAACGTATGTCTGTAGGCTTCTGTATCATATGGAAGTTGAGAGACAGACACATGGAAGCATATGGACCTTGGTCATTAGCCAGTGCTGGATATGCCTTTTAAACCCTAGTACATGTGCTGTGGTATGAAATACCTAATTACATACCCCGTTTAATTTTACTCCCTGTCTCCTGCACAAGTGCACACATGTAATATAAGGTTCAGAGTTGCTGCAAAATTCATGAGGACTGTGTGCTGATAATGTCACACTCTGTGGCTGAGGGCCTGGAGTCACCAGGCTGAGCACGGCATGGAGCACAGAGAGCTAAAAGGCTGAGCCAGGATCTAACTGTGCTGCTGTCATGTGCTGTAAGGGGGACTTTCTGGTTGCTTTTGATTCCATCCCTTATGGAAGGAGATAATGTTTGTTTTATTTTCCTTGGAGGAAAGGTACGTATTTGCCTTGAAATTTCAAAAGAATTAAGTCTTCCTTCGTGTCCCAATTAGCTCTTAGTGCATAGGACTGTGTCTGTGTAGTGCTTTTCTGCAATGGTTTTAAATCCAGGAACAGATATAGGTTGTGCTCGTGTCTGAAGACTGGACATGGCCAGGAATTCTTCCACACAACCCTGGCAGAAGAATATAGAAGAATTTCTTTCTCCTTTGCCTGACACAGTGCAGCCCCACTGCAAGGCACTAACCACCAGGAATTAGTACTGGAGGGTCAAGAGACTTCAGGGCAGGGAGGGAAAGGGTGTATTTTCAGGGCAAAATTTGGCTCTTCTTTTTCTTTATGCAAAATTCATTCAGGTCTTAACTATTCAAGCATGCCTTTTCTTCCTTTACAGTATGCAGGAGAGGTCCTCTAGCCAGTGCTTGTCAGTGGAAAAAACATCATTCTCTCCCAGCCTTCTGATACTTGCTCTCAACCTGAGCTTCCCTGCTTCAGAAAGACACGTTCATTTAATTTTAGACCAGTGATGTTTTGCTCTTAGCCAGTTACTGTTAAAACACTCTTATGTCAGGCAAAAATGAAATGTGTTTATTTACAACCCCTGAAACAGACCACACAGTTTAAGAAGATACACTCATAAAAAAGCTGAAGTCTTTCTGTAGCCATTCTGGTAGGCCCAGAGAGATTCAAAGCTTCCTATCAGAATATATTCACTTCTTTTCCTCCAAAAGCTTAACTACCTTTAAATGTTTCAAAAGGCAGTCTTGCTGCTCTTTCAGTGAAAACAAGCACTCTCACTCAGACATGCAAATGTCAATGCACCAGACCAATGTGTCTCATCCTGTTCTTGACTTGACTAAACCACCAACTCCTTCAATCAGTGAGGGCTAAATCCTGCCTACCCCCACCAAAAAAAAAAAAAAAAAAAAAAAAAAAAAAAAGTTGTGATGTGACTCTTCTTCTCTGCAAGTGTGTCTGTCTGTTGGATATTCTATTTTCCTTCACTCCAAACCTTAGCCAGCCTAGTGCAAGTATCTTCTGGGGACAAGCATAGGTAGTTTATTAACCACTCTTGTCTGAGACCAGCCACTGCAGTCATTGACTAGTGCATGGTGACAGAGGGAGGTAGGACTGTGCCTACTCTCTGCCAGCAAAAATAGAGAGAGTGAGTGAGTGGTTGGTGCATTGGAAAGCTTCACTGAGACATTGTTGAGCCTTTGCAGAGTAGGTGCTTGTCTACCAGGAAGGTATCAAGGCGTACAGGAAGGGAAAAAGAGGATAATAGTAGGAGCTGAAGCAAACGGGGCTCATTCTTCAGGTTGTTTTCAAGGAGCCTTTTTTAGATAAGACTGCATCTCTTCCATTTGTGAGCTCTGAAGACCTTGCAACTCAGTTTCTCCTCTGTTCTGATAAATAATTTATGGGAGTTTTTGTTCTCCTTGAGACAAGCAGATACTTCCAAGCCCTCCCTTTGAGGGCTGGTTTACTTATTTTCAGACAAAGAAGGGAAAACACCTGATAATGAACAGAGTGCTCTCAAATGTGATGTTTAGGAGGGAGCCAGGCATAAGAAGCCTGGCTAAGTTGTCTTGACATGCCTACAACTGTCTGACCTTTGTCCTTGAGAGTCTCACTCTACTCCCCATCCCTAGACCTGTGTTGGACATGAAAATAACCCAGCTGCTAATTCACTACCACACTGAAGGCCTTCCACATCACAGACCTCCTCCCAGTAAAGACACATATCCTAACCTGACCATCCTCCAATCCCTCTCCTTTCCTTCCATCTGCAACTGCCAGTTACAAGCATAACAGGCATGCCTTGCCAGAACCTTTCACAGTTCATTCTGGTTTTCAAGAAGCCCAGCCTTTTTTGAAAGCCTCTCTCAAGTCCAATGGAAAAGTCTGCAGCTATCTGCATCCCTGGCACAGTGAAGAGTGCTTGCCAAGGCAAGGCTTTCTATCCAACATGCATAAAATTGCAAGAGACTCTCCAAAACCTCTCATCAGAGATGAATTAATTTCCTGTATTCTTCTCCAAGGTCATTTTTAAATTGCCTGCTGGAGGGAGACCTTGCTAGCAAGTTACTCATCTCCTGCCAGAACTACAAGCCTATGTTTTCCACAGCAGTCACTCCCTCACTGATTGCTCTCTCTAAAATTGCCTTTTTCTGTGTGGTTATTTCTCTATGAGGCTACCATGCTCAGCTTTCTGAAGTCCAAGTCAACCAAGTTTTGGGGGCCTGGGTAGATCCACTGTGGGATCACGAGGTGACATGCAGATGCAGGAGTTTCCCTGTGTGCAACACAGCTCAGGCTCAGCATTCCCACCTCAGCCCTGCTCAGATGGCTGAAACCAGGACCATTTATGAGCCTCCTGTTACAACTCTGCAATGAGGGGAAGGTCAGAGTTGCTTTCTTGTCTTGGATAAAATGCACATCTCCCTGCCTTTGTCTGCATAAAATCTATGTTGAAGGACACCTTCTTGATTTGGAATGATAAGGTGGCATTAGGCAGCACATCCATGTACTGCAGAATTATTTCTCAGTGGAAGATACAGCTCCATCAGGCCCACCAGCCCCTTGGCACAATGCAATTAACTCAGCCTGCTGTCCTGGGTATCTTCACTCTTACGCTGGTTTCCAGCAGTGTTCCCTCAGTGACTGTAAAGTTCACCCTCTCCTTCCAGATGAAAGACACACACAGGCTTACCATTTCAAAAAGGAAAGAATAGCATTTCTAGCAAAATGTAGCACAACATCATCTTGATTCCACAGGGACAACTTTAGGAGAGCCCTCCTTATGTGTTTGTGGTACTCCTCACACCACAGCTTTGTTCTTCACCTAGGGCTGCTAGGAAATGATGTTGAAACTCCATTTCCAAACTCCAAAAATACTCCATTTCCATTTCTGCCTGTCTGGCCCCTGTGACCTCTCTCCAGAGGAAGAACAGTATGTTGATCACTCAGCAAGAGGAGGAGAGCAACTTTAACAAGCCACAACCAATTTTTACATCTTCTGGTGTAGTGCAGTGTGTCAGATCTAGTCAATTTGATCCAGTTGATTCCATGACAAAGACTTTGCTTTTTCTTTTTCCTTCTGCTTCTGTCACAGTTAGCAATAGATAGGCCAGAAATGAGCAATTGCCCTGTGCATGTGCTTCAGGAACAGTCTAATCCCTACTCTAGCCAGTAAAAGCTTTTTGAAAAAATCATCTGACAGCAGACAAAAAGTACCGAATCTTAGCATTGGAAGAAAGCAAAGACAAAATCCTCCATCACAGGCCATATACTGCTCATACCCACTGCTCCTAGACAGGAAGCCCCTTAAAAACTTCTGCCAATTCTGGTTCTTTGAGGCTCTGTAGATGCACATGCACGTGTGAGAAGCAGAGAGAAGAGGAATGTCAAAGTGTGGCTTTCTCTCTACTGATGGTTGCAGACAGAACCAGCACTTAGGGCATGAGATAGCATCGGGCTTGATTTGCATCAAAGCTGCTGCTACTTCACAAAGGGAAAAAAATAATCCATTTCAGTTATATAGTTCTCAGCTGCACTCACAGCAAAAAGCAGCATTCAAATCAAGGGTGTTTGTGTCCTGACAACACTCTGTTGGTACTTACTGTTCAAAATGACCCTCTTGTGGCCTCGTGTTACCCATGAGGTCCTCAGTTCTATTACTGGTAGCAGTGCATTTACAGACTTCCACATCTTCCTTCTGCATTTTGATCACATTACTGCACAGCTCCTAAACCTCTCTGAGATTCTTAAGCACTAGCAAAGACCTAGACCCTCTCAGGAGTAGAAGACATCCCACACCTGCTTTTGTTACAGCAGTGATGCTACTTCACCAGTACTAAACCTCATGCAGAGGAAGGATACAAGACCACTGCACTGTTTCCCCACACATGACATCCCCTGAGTTCATACTAAGGTAATTTGTATTTCCCCATGCCTTCCATGTTGTAGCATTGATGCTAATTTTCCTAGGCTATAAAGGGAGAGTTCAACTTCCTATGTTAAAAAAAAAACACGCCAGGTTTTCTTGGTTCATTTCCATAAAGCCCAATGCATTATGCATTATCTCATTCAAAGGTAAATAGTGGATACACACATGGATGAAAGATTAAATCCTGGAAATTCTAAACAATTGGCAGGAGGCATAACCATGGCAAATTGATTCTGTTCCCTCTCTGTAAAAAAAGGAATGAAAGAATATTTGTGCATTTTTTAAATTACATGTAAAATTTAGAAACATTTGGGAGTTGGTTTCTTCAAATTCTTTTAATTATTTTTTTCTTTTAGTAAAAGCACATGGCAATTACTGGAAAGTTCCTTGAATTCCAAGGATTTTTTTAAAAGCAAAATGTCTGATAACCTTGCTATTGCTCATCTACAGTATTAAGGGCCTAAGTACCTGAGTGACAATGCTGCATCTATCACGGCAATGATGTGCAGGGGCAAACAGTGCCAAACAGATTGGCATCCGGAAAAGAACAAAATCTTTAAAGAAAATAATATTGCCCTGAAGAATACAGGTCAATTTAAATATGTAGGTGGTCTTGCTTGATTGGTTGGGTTATGTCAACCCTGACCCTAACTCCAGCCTTGCTGACCACAGGTGTTCTGTTAAAGCTGCAGGACTGGGTTTGTGTCTGTGAGACTTTGCCATTGCTCTGTGTATTGCCTCTGACAGAGCTGTAGTTGGGTGTCTCAGGGCACCAGTGAGCAGCCTTGCTGTCCTTATTGACCCTCATTTGGCCTCAGAGTGCTTTGGGGTGTGGATGTACAGCTGGTCACAGAAATCTTTGTTTTCTGTCCTGTGTCCTTTCCAGCAGTGAGGAAAGCAGTGACAGCACCATCCCCAGAACAGAGCTGAGAGCACACCAGGAGTTGTTACTGCTGTACCCACACAGATTTGATTCCAAGCAGAGTTTCAGCAAATTTCTGCTCCTTCTCTACCCAGAACTTTCAGTGCATCCAGTGCACAGCTCTAAGAGCAAGCACAACAAAGAAAGCTTTGCTGCCACTGTCCATCTTGGCCAGCACAATAGCAATTCTGTTTTATGGCCACTGGGGCCAGACAAGCCTCTTTCTTCTGTCCCTGTTCATTCCCTATCACACCTGGCTGTACCACAGCCTGTGTGTGTGTACAGGTGTAGAAATGAGCTCATGTTGCCTGTGGGGGTGAGGGAGGTGCCTGTCAGAACAAACCTGCAGCCTCCAGGCCAGCTTCATCTCCACTGCCCTTTGCTAAGGACCACCTGGCTTTCCCACAGGCAGATGTGTGCTCTTGCACAGTGGCCTGGCCATCTGCAATCCAATTTACTCTGCATTTCACCCGATGAAGTCTCTCCCTTCCCTAAAATAAAGGAGCTATGAAGCAGTGTGGCATTTAAAACAGCTCTAGGTAAAGGAACAGAGCAGCTTCTGTTTGCATGGTCATACTAGATAGGCTTGTGATGTAGGCTAAGACCAACAGAAACTGTTCCATCCTCCCCTCCACTTCCAGCCACACATTTTCTTTGCTCCTTCATGCTGCTGGTAACATGTGGGTGGCCTAGCAGGAAGCTAGAACAGGGAACTCATCTGGCTGAAAAAAAAAACAAACAAACTTTTTTAATGAGACATAGCCCATTTCTAGATAACCATTACTCCCCCCAAGGTCTGCCATGCTGTTGGACATGGCCACCAGTAGACACAGCCCTAGTTTCAGTAAAGAAGGCCAGAGAAGTAAAGAACCCTTTTTCCTCTGCTTCCTTTCTTATGGGTGCTGACAAGACCTCACACAGGCATCTGTTTAACACAGTCTGAACCTTCTCAGGCCTTCAGCACCTAATTAGAACAGGGGACTTTGGTCACACCTTAGCAGATAAGAGTGGTGTGATCCTCACAGTTTTCTGTACACCACTGCTATTGTATCAGGACTCAGAGCAGTCCCACCAGCATTCAGGTTTCATCTGCCATTCCTGGAGCATTTCATTACTCCCTCAAAATGTTTTTTTCCTGCCAAAATTTCACATTGTCAGTTAAGTTCCCTCATTGCCTGAAAGCCATAGAGATTTTGTGTCTCACTGCTATTGGATATAAAGCAGCAGGGTGCTGGGGTCTGTCCAGTTGTTTTATTGTCACTATGTTCATGAGGATTTTTTTTTTTTAGTCAGTATTCTTCTCATTGAAAAATGCTTTCTCCACTGTCCTGAAATGATTGTCAGATTCAGTGTGGACTTACCAAATTGCTTTCCTGGAAAAAAAAAATTGTCAGGATTATATTCACAAAGCTGTGAGGAAGACAGCCACTTTTTATTCATTCATAAAGGATGTGGGAGTCCTGGGTTTAATTTCCTCGTCTGCCTGGGGGAACTTGAACCAGCATCACTTATCTCTCAGGAGAATACCATAAGGCTGTGCTGTGCTGCATACTAAGGTGTGTTTGTTCTCACTCTCTGCAATTGGTGTGTCTTGGTCTGCAAGAAGATCCTTCTAGACCCTCAGCTGAGGCCCTCATATGGAAATGGTTCTCCTGGCTTCCCCAAGTTGTGCTAATGAGTACTGGACTATTAAGGAACACAGAAGTCAACATTAACATATTACAGGAGCCCTCCTGTGCTCAAGGCTGTGACACTCTCCTCAGAAATCAGAAGGGCAGAAACAGCAGCAGCAGAAGTTGTTGCATGTCCTGCACAAGCACTATGTCAGCCAAAGCCACATAATAAAGCTCATAAGGTAAAAAAAGACACAGCTCTGAATGCCAAAACCAATGGACCAAAACAGGTGTGTCAGAATCTAAACCTAACTGCTGGCTATTGGCATGTTCATCATCTTCTGGAAACATCTATTTTGATACTGATGATGGGACAGGTTGACAGAAAATAGAAATCTGACAGTTGCCAGCTTTGGGACCTAACTTGACAGTGTGACGCTGTTGGCACCTCATTACCTGACCTGATCAGACCTTTTGACCACATTTTGGCAGCAGACACGTAGATGTCACTGCTAGCTCCACCAGCTTCAACTCACTGGAAACCCACTTGGAAGAGGAGGTCCTGACATGACTCCTTTCTTAGTTGTTTTGTCATTTCCTCTCGTGCTTCTTTCCTTGTTCTCTCTCCTTCACCTTCTGTTTAAACAAACTTGCCTAGACAGGAAGGGTAGGGGTTGTGCAACCCAGCTGTGAACAACAGTCAGGGAGACTCCTAAGAACAGTGCCCAAAAGAGGCAGACACTGGTACAAGTCTCGTAGATCTCAGAGGGGCTAAGACCAGGTTTTGTGCTTGTCCTTTTCCATCCTTTTTACTTGCATCCGTGAGACTGCAAGTAAAAATCAACACCACAAAAGGAAGTAACTTTTTTTTTCTCTGCTATCCTTTTCTCTCCCTCTGTGCATATGTGTGTCTTCAAATGAGCAGAGTCCAAAATGAGTAGGGACAACAGATCCAGTCTATCTCGATGAGTGTTTCTCTTTCCCCAAGAACAGTTTCTGCTGCTATGAACTTAAATAAAGGGAAGGAAGATTGGTGTAAGAACTGCCGACAGCTAAGGGAAGAGGAATAATGGACGCTTTTAAAAAGGAAAGTCTTACTTAATACTTTATTTTTCAAGTGCTTAAACTGTTTTTCCTCCTTTTTGTGTATCTTTAATTAAAGGTTAAAAGACTTCTACTGGTGATTGTTTGCCATGGTAACCAAGTAGGTCGAGGTCTCTGAATTCAAAACCCAAAACCTTTTTAAGTGTTTAATGTTGCACAGTGTCGGGGTCACGGTAGCATCTTTGACTCACTGAGGCTACTTCTTCCCCTGAAGTGAGCACGACTGTGCCCTGACAGCCAGGCCTCCAGAGAGGAGAGGGACAGCAACCTCACCTCCACACTCCCCTTCTGAGTCTAACCCTTCCTCCCGCTTCTGTGGGTGTTCAAATGTTTCACTTTGAAATAAACGCAATTTTCATTTTGAAACAAAGCTATTTTTTCAGCAGTTTGTCAGCTAGGGAAACAAAACCTAACTAAACTCCTCTGTTCCTACTGAGAGGTGTTGTTTTCTTCTTTCCTGTTGAACCAACCTGCATTTATTCATACCTTGCTCTTATTTTTAAGTGTGGGCACCAGCTTTATGTTATTCAGAGACTTCAGCAGCAGAATACACATCATGGTGTCTTTTAGTTAGTTAAGAGAAATGACTGAAAAGGCATTTTTGCACTGTGTACTGTCAGTGTACGTGTGTGTCTGTATTATGTTAGTGACCTCAGCTGCTAGAATGATTTGTGATTAAAATTGCAGTAGTACCTGAAATGTCACATTGCTTGTCTCTGTTCTGCAAGGGCCAATGTCTACCAGGTGAGGCAAAGACATATGAGGACATGACCAGACTTATCCCTATGTCCATGTTATAAAGGGCTGAAAATGCTACCACACCTAGTAGAGAAATGCCTCTAGTAGATGATGCAGAGTCACTGGCCATCTGCAAGTTCTCAGTTTGTTGTATTGCAAAGTAAGGCAAGTTTCTGACAGGGAAAAAACCTAACCTGTTTCACTTTGCCTTTGCAATAGACCAGGAATGCACAGAGTTCTCTTTCCAGGGAGCCAGCCCTCTCCAGCCAAAGGCACACATCTCTAAAGTCTCTGTGCTGTGACACACAGCACCATCAGAAAGTAGGCTGGGTTTGGATGAGGTGCAGGACAACGAGCACAGGAGAACCCACTTGGCTGATGTGTCACATCAGTTTTGCCTGTGGACAGAGGCAGCTGTGAGTTTGCACTTTACCTCACAACCAAACCCAGGGCTGGGACCTGCCCCTTCAGCAGGGTGTGGGTGGGTAGACATTGCTTGGATGCCCCTGGAATTCCACACTGCCTTTGGAGCAGGTCTTTATGAATCACAGACCAATGCTTCCCCTCACTTTGCCTCTCCTGTGCATTTTCCATTGCTTTCTCATCAGTAATACAGCCCTGGTCTTTGTTTCCAGGGGCCATTTCCTTCATTCTGCATAAATGAGCAATTCAATCTGTTCCTGTAAGCAGATAAATCAATGAAAATAGGAAAGAACAACAGCACCTATAAATGAATGTTGGGATGGATAACCAGTATATGCAGCCACCCAGCTCTCTCCTCACACTCATCTAAACTAACTAACATAGGTGGTCAAACTGTGGCACAGAAACCCAACCATATGTGTTTGTTCACAAGACTCACTCACTTCAATCAGCAGCTTAAAACAAAATTAAAAACAAGTTTCTCCAGGAGAAGAAAAGGCCATGAGTTTATGTTTGCTTTTATCCCTTCCCCTTCAAAGTTTTTCTCTTTCATAAATTACTCTCAGTTGTAATGTTCTTATTAAGTGTAGAGAAAAGAACAAGATTATCTGCTTTGAATATCAGCAGACATACTAATTTGGACACATTCTCATCTGCCACATGCTGGAAGAGCTTCTTTCTCTGAAACTATGTTGAAATACCCAAGCCAAAGGTTTAGACTTTTTTTTTTGAAATAAGTATTTGCAGTGACTTATATGCTAGCCCAGCCTGTGTGTTGGTTTTGGATGAGACACAAGCCACTTTTAAATGTTTTTTCTGAAAAAAGAAAAATTGTCTTGTCAGTTCCCTGTAGTCCTGCTCTGCAGGGCTCTATGGACAGCTTTTTTGTTGTTTTTTTGTTTTTTTTTTTTTCTTTTTAACAGTCCTCTAATTGCTATCTTTCCTAAGCCTTTTAATTTGTCATAGTATGAAGTTTTCCATGGTTGCAGAAGTCCTTATTAAATGTCAGTGGTACTCCCTGAAAACACCTAAGTAGGAACCATCTAACCCTTGGGAGTTATTGACTGCAGCCTCCAAGGACGTAATTAACAAGTGGCAGAACTTGCCACGTGGGTCATGTTTTACAAGATCCCACAGTATCGGTATTGATTATGATTTGATTAGATTAGGTTGATGGTAAATGCTTATTTAGGTTATGAGGTTTTCAGGCAAATAGTGAATATCCTGTCATGGGCAATACCAATCACATTTTGAACACAAAAAAAAAAACCCTTTAAAATTATAGTTATAATCATTATATATGCAATACCTTGAGGCATATATATTTGCAAGGGGCTGAGGCTGCCAGAGAAAAGCTGTATTCCTGCATTTAACACCTTACAAGCTAAAGGCAAAAATGGGTTTAACACACTAAGGGGTAATTTTACATTAAAAAGAACAGCTTATGGAAACCTCTGTTCTGTGCATGCCTGCCAGCTAATGGCACATTTATAGAAGATGGCAGCAAATGCAGGTGGGCTGGCATACCACAAGTTATTGCCTTGACACTGATTCTAAGGAGACTTTAATAAACTTGTACAAGGGAGAATGTTATTTTTCAGTCCCTCAAAATATGTAGGTGTTTCTTTGACTCCTAGAAATTCCATGCATCTGTCAGAAAATTTCTGTTCTCTTCAGCAAGGACAGAAGAAGCCAAGGTGATTTTTCTGGCCAGGCCAGGGTGTGTGTTGCCCTTGGGATGTGGTAGAGCACTGGAGACAACTGCACACAGCTGCAGACATGACAGAGGACCTAACAGAGACCACGCCTTTACAAAGCTGTGGCTGAAGGGAGCTCTGAAGTATCTCATACATCTCTTGTTGCCTGAGGTTAGGTAGATGAATCTCACTCATTTTTTATTTTCATTTGCCACTTGAATTTTCTAATCTCTTCTGACCCTTTTTTCCTCCTTCTGTGTCTTACTTCCTTAGTAACAAAGCTAAATAAATTAATTACTAATTATATCATTCTTAACTCCTTATTAACAGCCTTCTAGTACCTGAAGGGGGCTTACAAGAAGGCTGAAGAAGGTCTTTTCTAAAGGACACACAGTGATAGGACAACAGAGAATGGCTTTAACTGAAGGAGGGTGGGTTTAGATTATATATTATGAAGAAATTCTTAACTGTGAGGGTGGTAAGGCACTGGAACAGATTGCCCAAAGATGCTGTGGACTCCCCACAAGTGTTCAAGACCTGTCTGAGTAACCTGTTCTCGTGAGAGGTGTCCCTTCCTATGGCAAGGAGGCTGGAACTGGAGGATCTTCAAGGCCCCTTCCAACACAAGCCATTTTTCTATGACACTATGATTCTATAAAGTGGGAAAAGTCTAGCAGGAAGAGAGATAAAGAAGAACAAAAGAAAGAAAAAGAAAAGTAGTAACTTTTTTTTTTTTTTTTAATTTTAAAAAGCCCAAACATTTAGAATCAGAACTATAAAAATATTTACAACAAAACATTTTCCTTGGTTTAAAGTGACTTGGCAGTTTTTGTCTGATCCATTCTGCCTGCTAATGCCTGGAAAACTCCCCAGCTCATCTAAGAATGCTCTTTTCCCAAATATAAGCAACTGGCAGATTGATTCAAAAGCTTTGCTGAGCCACAAGCGATCAGATGACGGAAACAGTTCAGTGAAGCTTCTCACGTCAACCCAGGTTAGAGCCTCCTACATGGTCTGGAAGGCAAATTAGAGAGCCATGAATGGTGATGCTGCTGCTGACCTTCAGAATGGCCTCAGTTGTCCCACTGCATCTTCACTGGGATAGAAGGAAAGAGAAATGAACCCCAATGCAGTGTCATGAAGATTCACGTCAAGTATTATAACTGCAAGTCCTCTTAGCTGCCTGCAAGAATTATTTCAAAACTTTATCTGAGAAAAGAGCTGGTTTTACTGGCAAATGAGCATAGAAAATGAGTGTAGAAATTGCCCTTCTAGCAGGAAAGACAGCAGATCTTCAGACTGTGAAGTCTGTGGGTGTTTGTGTGTGTCTGTGTGCAGCAGGGGAAGAAGCAGTAATTTACTGCTTTCCAAAAAGCAGCAGATGGATCTAACTCCCTTGATATTGGAAGCGTTTGGTCCTAGAGTTGTTGATTTGACTCAGCTGTCTCCTTTCAGGACTCAGTGAGATGCTATGGCCACAGCCAGAACTCCCCTGGATGTAGCTCTGGAGAAGAAGTGGGGCTCAGTGGCTGAGGATCTGGGGCTCTCCACTAGCCAAGGCTTCTGTGCCTCTTCCTAGGAAGGCTCAAAGAGAAGCTACCAAACTGCCTTGAGAAATCAGACCATTAAAAAAAGGATCTGAATTCCCACAAGCCTTTTAAAACCAGATGTAGACTGAACCATGACAGGCTCCAGAAAGCAGATATATGCAGTTCACTCAGGTATGGAAATTTACATTATGAAACTCCTGTTGCCTTCATGTTACAACACCTTTAATTTCTCTTTTCCTCTGTGGTTTTATCTTCTCCTGGGTACAAGGTGATGCCAAGTCTCAGGTGCTCTGCCATTAGGGTTGCATCACTTTGATGGCAACACCATTGCTCTGATAAACCAGACACTGAGGGCCCTCCTGTGCCCTTCAGACAAACATGTACTAGACCTCTATTTGCTGCATAGTTGGAAACTGAAATGGGAGAGTCTGAAAAGAAAGATCTGTGGCCCTGGCCAAGATACAAACAGACTGTCAAGGGCAGTTTGGTGACCTCATTAGCTTTGGAGATCTGAGCAGGTGGGAAATAGCACGGAGTTTTGGATTCATCTCTGTGACCATCTCCTTCCTCACCCAACCCTCACGTTGCCTTGTCTGGCTCTCACAGGCACACGGATCCAGGCAGAGCAGAGTAGGCAGCTGTATTTCTTTGGCAGCACTGAAATTCTCAGCTAGAGTGGCCTGTTGGGTCAGCAGTAATTCCACCTTTGCCAGTGGCCTCTCCTGCTGTGTGCAGCCTGGGATGGATCTGAGGAAACCCAGGCCCAGCTCTGCCATGATCTGTGCAGCTGCAGAAAGCCACAGACTGCTGCTGCTGCTGCTCAGGAGCAAGGAAAAATGGCACAGCCACTCTTCATCAGCATCTTTGTGGTGTAGCCTATAATCCCCCACACATGTTCCACATGTTCCACCAGGCAAATTATCAAAGCAGAGCTGTGAGTGTCAGCAAAGACTCTCCAGCATCCTTGGGTGAAAATGTTCCGTTGTTTTCACAGTCTCTACTCCAGCCAAGTTAGCAAAAGCAGGCAGAAAGCAGTCCAAGAGTGAGCACAAGAGAAACACATAAATCAGAGGGTACATACAGATTCTCTCTTGCCCAACTCTGCTGCAACCAATAGACTGTTGCAAACACAGTGCCCCTTCTCTGCTGCTATTCCCCAACCTCTCCACTTACAATCCCCCCAACACCATTTTCCCCTCCTGGCAGCAGCAGGATTCTCCTTCTCCTCTGTCGCTTGATGCCAACTCTGACCTGCAACAAAAAGGCTGGGATTTAACCCCACCACTGAGACCTGCTTCAGCCAGGATTAGGTATCTCTATGCCAACCCTGCAAGTTCATGCTGGGGCAGTCTGATGGGTCATATTAAAGCAGGCAGCTGCACATTGTCCATGGGACCTCTCCTCTGATGGTCACTGACTGCCACACTGATGGCAGGAGTGGCAGATATGCCTGGTCTTTCCTGCAACACCTCATAGCCAAAATGTTAATCTGTGCTGGAGAGAAAGAAGCAGATACAACTGCCTCACAGGTGCTCACCTGCAGAGGTGATACCCTCCAGCAAAACACCCAGGCATGAACTCTTAGAAATCACCCCAGTGTGACCTGGCAGGGCTTTAGGAGCTAGAGCCCTTGGAGTGAGCCTGAACAGCCCTACACAGGTTGGCTAGTTGTGAGATGGCCATCAGCAGAGCTGCCACAGCCTTCCTGCCATGGAAGTGCTCTGGAAAGGGAGGTTGTCACCACGTGATTGTAAACTCCTCATGGCACAGCATATCTTTCATCCCTCTGACAAACCTGAGTGTGACGGGGGAAAGCAGAGGGACAGTGCCTAGCTGACCCCTCCTGGCACTCCCCAAACATAAATATTTATTAATAACACAATAAAGAGAGCAAAAAAGGAGCAGACCCTGAGAAACGGTGCAAGTTACCTGCCAACTGAACCCTAGCAGCAGCAGCAACAATAACCATGGTACAAGTAGAAATTATCAAAGACAACTTGGGAGGAAACCACAAGAAATGGCAGTTGAGCCTTATTAGTGCTATAAATCATAGAACTGGTTTCAGTTCCTGCAGCTCCTCACACGCCGTGTGACGCTGTCTCTTGCACAGCAAGCAATAGGGGTCTGCACAGCCTGGAGGCACAAAACAAAGCAGGCGGGGAAAAGCACTGCTTTTTACCAAAGTAATTCTTAATTTAATTGTAAATCAAAAGCAGGGGGGTTCTGTCGCTGTCTGTGAGGGGATGAAGCGCAGGGAGAGATGTGTGAGGTGGGAGAAACATGGACTTTCTAGGATTTGGAAACTTCCCTAAGTGCAGGCAGACATCCTCACAAGGCTATTTGTTTGCTTGTTTATTTATTTATCTGAAGATTTGCCACCTCTGTGCTCTTTGTGTGTCTGGCTGTCTTTAAGCAGGTTGTACATCCTGAACTTTTTTTCTCCAGGGGTGATTTTGACAATGGGAGCTATGATGTTTGATTCCTCCTCTGACTCCTCTGAAGTGAAGGGAGCAGGAGGAAGGGTTAGCCCAGCTCAACTCTAATTTTAACAATGTTTGAAGCTTCTCAAGGCACCTGATCATTTTTTTACTTGGGACCCTCCATCCCCAGCCATTGATGTGCATCATTGATTATCCATCTTTTCCTGCCTAGAAAATCCATTCTATACTGAATTCTCTGAGCAGAACTTTAGACTCACCAATAACCATTATAATCTACCTTGTTCAGGGAAGCAACAAACCTAGGAATTAATAATAATGCTTACTTATTTTTAGTGTAACTTACGAGCCAGCAATGGTTCGGCATGGTAAGTGACTAAACATGGAGACAGACATGGTCTCTAGACAAGTGCTTTTGCCCTAGAAATACCCACCACTAGGGAAAGTTCAGGCCCACAGGAGTAGCTCCAGAGCCTTTAAAGAAAGTCCCCAACCCAGAGCAAAATCCCAAGCATCAGATTTTGGTTTTGAAGCACACCTAAACCACAGCACCCTGACCATAATGTGATTTCTCATGCACTACTGTATCAGAAGCAATACCTACTAAAGACATAAGCCTGGCAGGTAGCACAGTGTGGAGCAGCAAAACAAATGACCAAGACTCAGACCAGAATGCTCTAAAGAAGTTCAAAGGAGGACCAAGTGAAGTTCTGTGTCTTACTGGGTGCTTTATGTTTGAAGTTTGGATTATCTTCTCCTGGTCAGTAAATAGATAAGAGTCACCCAAGTCCAATTGCTTTTGTTCTCGGAAACCAGTCCTTAACCATCTCACATGAAATACAGTAAAAGCTTTCCCACCCTTAGAGCTCAAACTACATGAAGGAATTGTGTCCATGTGCACACATTAGGACAGGAAGCCCAAGAGGAATGTGAAGTCAGATTACAAGACACCCATGCAGGAATTGCAATATGCTCCAGCTTGCTTGTGTCCTCTGCAAGTCTGAAATGCCTAATAAATAAGGAACTACTGCTAGAATAAATGGTAACTATGGGACAGGATTTTGTCTTGTCTTGTGTTATTTCCCTGCATCAGCATTGAGCTTTTGGGACAGATTCTCTCAACTAATTGAGCTGTGCTTTGCAATAGCACAACCTCAGAGGAAAATGCTGTCAACCCACCACACAAACACTGTTTGGCCCTTGATGTAACCACCTCAGCTAGAGACAGCTTAAAAAGGCTAAAGCAACCCACTCTTCCAGTCAGACAGGGAAAATGTAGGTTCTGTGCTGCCAGCAGGCACCCAGAGGGAAAGGCACGACCCAGATGGACCCGTTCCAGACCACAGGTACCACACAGCTGGGGCAGAAGCAGAGGTGGGTTGTTCACACTCCTGAGTGTGAAGCTACCAGCAGCAAATGGTTCATCTAGAAACACTTCTCTGCCTTCACTCAGCTGCAGGAGGTGGTGGGGCTGTAGGCTTGTGGCTGTAGTCTTGTGAGAGGCCAGGGAGGGACAGATTTGCAACCTGGCCCTGGTAGGGGACAACTGACACTAAGGCTTGGTGATCACAGACCCTGCCACCCCCTGTCAGAGCAAGCTGTCCTGGCCTCTCCTACCTCCTGCCACTAGTTCTCACCCTGAGGTCATCTTCCTCTCTGGCTTGAGGAGAACTGATCCCTCACAAACACTTTTTCCCTGTGAATATTAATGCAGGCTAATTCCTTCATTCAGGTCACTGTGTGACCTCACGTGCTTTCGCATCCAGCGAGGGAGCACTGGGAAGCAGGACCAGCAGGAGAGTTTTCTTATTGCCACTGAGACTTTGGGAGGGTTGTTTGGGTTTTTAAAGGGGGACCTCTCAATTATAGGGCACAACATTCAAGCTCTGTCTCACTGCTTATGGCCCCAACACATACAGAGTGATCTTGTCTTCCTAAGAAAAACTCAAGTGGACCTTTGTCACAGACATGGACCCACCACAGGTTTCTGTGTTATGGACAGCCTCATAAAACTTTTAGAGCATGCTGTATCAGCTCCACAGTCTTGTTGGGAACACACCTCATGTTGACTCTGGTGGCTTGACAAATTTCTAGGTGTAAAGCTATTTTCTCCAATTGTTGGAGATCCAAGACAGCCTAAATTTCTTGCACTTGTACTGTAGGGCAGTCTGCTGAAGGTATTGAAGCATTTTGTGTGCAGCTGCTATGCTGGTGACTGGCAAAGCAGAGACCAATAGGACACTTGGCTTTGTTCTGACTCGGTCTGATCTTTTTCTTTGTGCAACCACTGCTTTCAGTAGCAGTAGCTATATATGCTTTAAATGAGTGTGAAGCTCAGGTTTGATCAGTCACTATCTTGATCAGGGAACAGGTGCTTGTGCAATTTCTAAAATAAACACATCACACCAAGGAGTTACCCAAAAGCACATCACTTTCTTCTTATTAACAAGATCATAAGCCCCCAAAAATTATCTGTTTCTTTCAACATCATCTTCTGATCCCTTCATTACTGAGCCAGAAGCCTGGAGGCAGCACTGTGCCAAGCCAGCTGCCACTACCAAGGATATTCCAGCAGACTGAGCATCCAGGAGTTGTACATGGCTTTGCAGAGATCAGGGCATCCATGCAGAGAGCCACTGCAAGAAGCCACTGCTTCTGACCTATCATAATGTACAACATGGGAAGTCTCCCTTCAGGATGGAGGAAGCTGCTCCTTTCCCTCCCACACAACACTGCCACTTGCCATGTCTCTGACAGGGCTGGGGGGTTGGTATGTCACCTCATCACACAGCTATTTTAGTCTGCCAAAGCTGGCATCACATCTACATGGATGAGTCAGACCACAGGAAGTGAGGAGAGAGATATGCATGTGCAAGAGGAGGGGTCTGACCCTCTTAGATAGGATGGTTGTGTAAAGGAAGGGTTCTGGACCAAGCAGGTATTTGATTCACAATCCCAGCATATCTTCCATTCTCCAGGAAGTACAATGAAAATATTCACTGCACTAGAGATTTTTTTTAAAGAATTCAACTGTAGGAGCCGTCAGGAACTTCAGACTTTCAGGCCTTCCTCCTCAGTCTCATCAGTACAAAGAGAAAGAACAGAATGCTTTATTTAAGAGAGCACAAACTAAGCTAAGGGTCTGGGATCCTGGGTTTGTGGCAGTGTTGCTGGCTGGAGGGTTGGCATATCACTGACACATTCAGGACTCCATTTCCCAACTCATGATGTGCAGTTTTTGACTAAGGATGTGAAATGCCTGAGATGGACCCTATTTATGTGTGATGACAGTCCTCTTGCCAGATCCCAACAAAACTGATATCAGCATCAGGGTGAGATACTGAAAACAGAAAGGGCCTTAACACATGATGGTGAGCATGGTCTGCCCTGCACTGATAATGCTTCTGTCTCTGCTAGCTGCCTCCACTGTGCACAGCCTTTGCCTTCTGCTGGAAGTTTCCTCCACTCAGGCTGTCCCTGGCTCCCCTGTGCCATCCTGACCCAACTTCCTACTCAAACCCAAATGCCAGACCCCATTTCTGCTGGGCCCCTCCATCACTGTCTTCCCTTCTGAAGTGTAACCAGGCTCCAGATTTTGATACAGCTCTGCTACAAGGAACCAGCATCTGATTAGACCCTCCAAGCAGCCCTAGCTTCCCACCCCTCTCATTCCTTGGAGCTATTCTGAAGACAATAGATGATCAGATGTGCCCAGGGAAACAGCTGGGGTGAGCACAGGGATGGAAAAGCTAACTTAGGAGAAAAGGCACCGAGAAAGAAAAACAGTGAACCGCACTTTCAAGTTTTGCCAGCATAGCAAAGAGTGTGGGAACAAATTACAACATCAGTGAGATACCTCTGGCAATGAAAGCCCCAGTTTCTTTAGGAAACTGGTATAAGTTATACCGGCAAAAGCTGTATCTCCAGTAGGAGTTTGTCAGAAAATCCTTCCCAGGGTAGGCAGAGCCAGCAATATTAAAAGGCAATAATATAGCCCAGCTGTAGGAAGCCTGTTTTCATGGGGAGAAATATTTTCCTGTGACAAGTCTCAAGCAGTTAAGCTCCAGAGAGCTTCACAGTACAGGCAGAAGCTTTGTACATTTCTATATGAATATGTATTTAATTATGACTCCAGTGCAGAACACATTAGCATAAATAAAGAGGAAAAATAGAAAGCAGGAAAGGAAGGAGGGGAAAGGTCTGTTTTTCACCTGTCTCCACTGGTAGCAGCCCTGACTCCTCACCATTCTAGGGAGGACACAGAGCTATGCTTGGACATTACAGCCTGCTCCCAGCAGGTAGGATCAGCTTCCTCAGGCCCATGGGTCTTCCTTTGGGATTATTAGACATGGAACCATGGTCAGATAACCACAAACCAGTATGACAAAGAGACATAATATGTTGAAGAGCAGCAGAAGAAGAGACTGTTTGTTGGGGGTTTTTATGAAGCCATCTGCAGAACCATGGGCCTTGAGAAGAAGAAAAGTGAGCCACAGGAAACTCTCTGTCCCCACTTTTTCCAAGCATTTACATTGGGGGAAGCAGCCATCAGAGGTTTCTTCTGACTGTAAGTACCTGCCACAGGCTCAGTGTCTGAGGGGAAAGCAGGGCTCTCTCCCTGATCCCAGCCCTCCAACACTGACACCAGAGCAGCTCCAGCTCAACACCTTCCTACACCTGCTGCCCTTCAGGGACCTGTGCCCTTACACAGTAATTTCCCTCTTGTATATTAACCCTTTTTTGCTATCCATGGGCAAGGGAGACAGCACACATCTCTGTCTCAGCTCTCCTTCACCCATTCCTCCTTCCCCCTGACTGGGACACACAGTGAGAGTCCTTCCCACAGCAAGAGTGCTTTATGTTGCCAGATGATGATGGGTGAAAGAACAGATGAACAAGAACAGTGGTGCAGGAGAAAGAAAGCTTTGCCTGAAGGCAAAAATAAAGCTCCCCCTTCCTCTGCCCCTCAGCCCTGCAGGACTGACCCTTCACATGGGCAGGAACATCCTTCTCCCTTACCTTGTACACACTGATGGCCTGCAGTCCATCAGCTTTCTGAAATAAATAAATCATGCTCTTTGCATAGGACAGCACAGAGTTCCTTCTGCTGAAACTCTGTCCTGGCTGCTCTGGACCAAAAATAAATACCTCCCTTTTTATTATTATTCCTTAAAGCAAGGACCTGAACTAGAGGTCAAATATTCTCCTGTTTCTGTACCAACACTCTCACATGCCCATCTTCAGCTGAGTTCACAGTGACATCCTCAAGGATATGATGAACTTGCAAAAAGTGTAATACCGTTTGATCTTTCCTTACTGTGCTTAAAAAATGCACTCTGAGGGAAATATAAATCTGACTCACTGACAGGAATCCCTCCCCTTTGTTTGCACTGAAGGTGTTTTCCAGTGCAGCCCCAGCAGCACCAGCAGCAGCTGAATTCCACCTCAACACTGAAAGGCTGAGCAGAAACCAGCTGTGCCTGGTTTGTTTCTAGGAAGAACCTCCACATGAAACTCAGCTCAGAGCAGCCACAACCCAGACATCTCTTTCAGTGCATGTGGCTCCTTAGAACCCCATCTGCTGTGAAGGTGTACTCTTGCCAGTGAAGTTGACAGGGTTAATATTGCAAGGACTTTTTTTTTTTTTTTTTTTTTTTGAAAAAAATCCGTACTGTAGACAGGGTAGAAAGTTTTAGCCTCTTGTGGTCAAGGCTGGCTGATCCTGATACCTACATTCAGGGCTGCCTCAACAAGTGCAGAACTGTTTAATTATTGACAGAGTAAAAAGTCCTCTAACCGAGCTATGCTTCATTTTAGGAAGAAAAAACAACTTTATCCAGAGTGGCTGTGCTTGAAAGTTTTGCTTCTTTTTATTTTTAACATCAGTGCACATAAAGAAAATATAAGGCCCAGCCTGAATAGTAACAATGAGTGCTTAATATTCTTTTTGCATAACCCTAACAAATCAGTGCATAATTTTAAAATGTCACTGCCCATCTGTGTGTCGTGTGTGGTGCTGCAAAGTGGGGCAGGAGAAGGGGGAACACAAAGAGCTGAGATCCTGTAAGCTATTTACCTCTCTGCTGAATAATTTCCCTGGCATTTGCTGCAAAGCAGAGACAAACACTGGACTCCTGCATGGGCAGGACAGTGCCACTGCTCTGGAGGAAGGCTCCAGGCCCTGCTGCAGAGCTTGTCCCCTGAGGAACCACTGCCACCAGGAGCTGGTAAGGCTGCCCATAACCTTTGCTGCTTCTCCTGCAGATAAAATCTGTGAGATCTTGCCTTTCTGCGGGTTTACAACAGTAACAGCTAAGCTTTGCAGTGAAGTGTTCTCAGAATTAATCTTCTAATCCTTCTTTTGGTGGCAAAAGAGAAGCTCCAGGGTTTTTTCCAGCAAATCTGCTGCATTTATTGCTTTAATGAGGAAGCATGGGGTCTGCTCCCTCCATACATCCCAAGACGACAATTCACAGCCCCTCAAGCAGCACTTCCAAAGATCATAATTGACTTTGGATGAGACCTGGCTTGCCTGAAAAGACAGGAGCAGATGCAGCTTCATACCCACTGAATCACCCACAGCCTCTGAGAGGGCAGTTGTTTTTGTGGTGAGTCCCTCCAGGGCTTCCCCAGCTGCTCCCATGAGCAACCTGACTGCTGCAGTTCCAGGCACTGTAAAAACACTCAGTGGGTTGAACAGAAAGTACCATCCTCTCATGGTGACAGGCCCCCATGTTCCTTTCAAAATGTGAGCAGAGAGACAATTCTGGAGGAATGTGTACTGCTTGTGCTGTCCAGCTCTAGAGATAAATGGAGGACAAGTCTCCATGACTGCCAGTCTGGCACCTTTTGTGGGTAATAAAATATGCTCAACGCTTTTCAAGCTTTTCTACAAATAATCAGAACTGTTTGTCGCTATGTTGAAGGAATTAGGGGTTTTAGACACTGCTGGAATGATTAAATAGAGGCCTTTCTTTCAGAAGGGCATGAAATTTAGCTGAAAAGCAGGGTTTGTGAGTGTTCTGCTGGGTGGACAAAGTAGCCAGGACAAACTAGCAGGAACAAAGGCAGGCTCTCCAAGGGGGTGGATTTCCCCAGGATGTGTAGGATCTCAAAGCCTGGTGACCTGCTCCTAATGCTGCCCATGTCTCTGAGTGGGATGCAGGGGACAGAGAAGACACAAGACACATCCTTGTGAGCCAGCCACCCTCTGGGACACCTATGAGGGCTGTTACGACTCCCATGGCCACATGCAAGAAAGGAGAGGACTGAGGGCCAGCCTGGAAAGAGACAGCTCTTGGGGGAAGGGGGAAAGAGGCATAAAGGAGAAGGTGCTGCAGGAGCTGTTGTAGAAAGGACTGAGAAATGCTGAGGAAATAGATCTGTGAGTTGTCAGCACAAAAACAATCACTGGAGTGGGCGGCAGGATAGAGCTATCCTGGGGACAAAGGAGGAGTGAGGAGAGGGACTAAGGCAATGTCCTAAAGAAGTCTGATAGCAGGGAGGAGAAAAGTGTGTAAAGAAGACAATGCAAGGACACCTAAAGAGGCAGGATGAAAACCAGGAGCACGAAAGGCTCCAGAGCACCTCAGGAAGGGAGCTTTTCAATAAAGGAGGAATGATTCACATCAAAGGCAGGCAACAGACTGGGAAGGAGGCTTCAGAGTGTGCCAGGAATAACAACTGTGCCTCAGCTCATGTTGTGTTCCCTCTCTGCCTGCAGCACCGTGCTCTTCACATTCCATCTGCAAACTCTTCAGGGCAGGGACCTGGTCCTCCTCCCCGTCTAGCAGTTCAAGAAACCATTTCCATTTGTACCAAGAATATTAACTGGACAAATGTGCATGTGTGCTTTAACATGCAAGACATGATGTACCCCTCATATATCTGCTGTTGATTTACTCACTGTGCTGCCACCGGACAAGCTCAAATGCCTTCATCAGATCCCTGTCCTCCTTCACCTCTATTGAAATATCAGGGAAGAAAACAATACATCATGGGAGAAAACAGGCCATTGTTTTGCTTTCTATTTTTTTCCTTTCCCAGGATCACCCCTGTGTAAACATTCAACCTTAAACACGCATAAAATGAACTTGTAATTCTGCAGACCCTGGCTACCTCTCTTGTTTCACTTTTGCTCTCCTGCTGCCCCAGAAAAGCACATTTACATGATGACTGCTCGCCTCCAGCACCTGCCAAGCACCTCAACTTGCAATGGCAACCTGCAACTCCCAATTCTTCCAGCCCCATTTATGTAGTAAGGGCTGTGTTCAACCCAGAGAGTCTTTAAATTTATTCTTAAACGTTCATACTGTGGTTAGCAGTGATCCAGGAAGGAATTTAGGTGTTTCTTTGTGTCTCTCTAGCTCCAGTGGCACTCAAAGTATGTACATAAGGACTTTGCTAAATGGGAATGGGCCTTAATGCACACTTAATCACCTTGCAGTCTGGCCCCAAATGTTTGCCTATATTGCAGTGATGAAGCTCTGTCTCTTGATTTCCTGTCTGCAGTACAGGATAAACAGAACAGAATGATGCGTGATGGAGACTCCACTGGTCTGACCTTGGCTTTGCTGAATAACTCATGACTGGCAAAACTGTGGGTTGATTTCAGTTGGATTTTATGAGACATGGAGCTGGAAAGACTTGTTTTTTTCTCCCTCCTCATTACATGACAATGACTACCCTAGCCATGGCTCCTCATCTTGCATCCAATATTTCCCATGTCTGAAGGATGCCAAATACTTTCTTTTGTTCCTAGTGTCCTGGGGTTTAACTTCTTTAATTTGTTGACCCTGTGTATCTTTTAAAGTAGAAGTAACCCCCTCTGGAAATTCAGTAACCATGGGGCTACCTCACAGGTCCATGGACTGCCAAACACTGCCCCTGCAAAGGCTTTGTCATCTCCCAATTTCAAATGACACTAATGACAACCAGTATGTGAAAAGCAATGTTTGGATTTAGACTGGGGCAAAGTCCCTGTAAAACAAAACTCCTTACCATTTTTTCTTCTCTTTTCATGTGGACCTGCTCCCTGCTCTCAAGAAATTCAAATTTTAATGGTACAGATTTTCTGCAATGGAGCACTGCCTTGATAACCATTTAGTATGTAGACTAGGAAGCCATTAATAATGAGCAACAAAGAGGAAAGAAGATTACTACCTTTTAATCTTTCATTTATTCTGTGGGTAGCTAATAATTACTTAGACATTATGGCCAGTTACTATTAATTGCTAAGTTTCACAAAGCCCTCTTTCTATAGTCTTTAAAAACAGTAAAGGAAATGACGTATCTAATAGAAAGAAGTAGTTTCTGAGGATAAAGTCACAGAAACTCTAGACCAGAATATAAAGGTTTCTAGGTACCTGCTGCACACTAAAGCCAGTGAAAAATAGACATTATTCATGCCCTTCCTAATCTAGATGCTCATGACTACACCACTTGCTGTTGAGTGGTATGATGGTAGAAATCTGAGATGAAATTAAAGCCTCCATCTACTCACAAGGGGCATAAAATATTTCTCTCTAGTTGTTTTTATTTTTAAACCAGAATTTTGGGACAGGCCTTCTCTTCCCATTGCTGCAGTGTTAATCAAAGACATATTTTTAGCTCTGATAACAGTAGGAATAAGAAAAAAGAAAAAAAAAAAAAAAAAAAAAAAAAAAAAAAAAAAAAAAAAGAAGTGTGGCAAACCAGCTGTGATTTTCTTGCTAGGAATCAAAAGCCATGGAATAAACCACGGAACATCTGTATCTTCAGTTGTCATTGCAGGGAGCAATCCTCTCCTTCTGCCAGCCAGCAAGAGGGGCCATGACAGCAAACTGGTGTGTACAGTCAGAGCTGGATTTGAGATAAGAGATGGGTGCTGTGCCCAAGCAGCCCAGGCTGTTTCTGGCTCTGCCAAAGGCTGGGTGGGCAAAAGTGAGCTGCTCAGAGCAGCAGCAGGGCACAAATCACCTGGCACAAATCACCTGCGTTACATTCTGCCAGGGGTTTGCTGTGGGTTCCCACTGCAGGTTTAGCTTGAACAGGCTGGGCATGCAGGTCAGTCCAGAGGAGCTCAGACCTGCTGGTCTTCCAGGTAAGCTGCAAAATCTGCCCCTTATCCTTGGCTTTCAGCTAGGGAGGGGAAATGCAAGAGCAGTGATTGGCAGGAGGAAAACCGCTGCTGGGTGAGAGCTTTATGTCATTGTCTCTTTTAATTTCACCATCACTAGCTATGTCAGAGAGTTTAAATATGAGCAATGGTGTTGCTCAGTATTGTCAAGGGCATGCAGAGCCCCAGCCCAGTATCTAAATGAAATCCTCTGAAAAATGACTAAACAGGATTATCACGGCCTGAGTGCAGATACAACACACCTGCATGCTCATGAATCATCCCACACCCGTGTGCAGAGGTGCAGAGGCCCCCACCAAAGACAGCAGAACAAACTGGTGTTGGCAGGGCAGGACACAGCCCTTTCTCCACACTGTAGATCCTTGTGAGAGCAAACAGAGCCCTGGAAGGTGCTCCCACCCCAGGCAGCCACTTCCAGACCCCGAGCAAGCTGGGGTGTGTGGCAGGGATGGTGTGGGGCAGGGGCCTGACCCCAAATCTGCTCCCTGCAGCTGCAGCCCCTCAGCTGCAGAGGCTCTGGGGGCTCCTGTACCTCAATCCCACGGTGTGGATGAAATCCCTGTCAGTGACAGCACCTGGAAGCCCAGGAGGAAGGAGGGGAACTCTCCCGGGCTCATGGTCCTGCTGCAGGCAGCTGCCTGCAAAGTCACCTCCTCAGGCTGCAGGCAGAGCTCTGGTATCACAGGAGGCTGGTGTCACAGAGGTCTGGTGTCACAGGGAGATGGTGTCACAGAGGTCTGGTGTCACAGGGGCTGGTGTCACAGAGGTCTGGTGTCACAGAGGTCTGGTGTCACAGGCAGAGCCACTCATGCAGGAGCGAGGCCTCCTCAGGGGAGGGCCCTGAATTCTGCCATTTGTTTCCCTTTCCAAGCTGACAGGGCAGACACAGATTTTATTGAGCTGCTGAACAACTCGTGAGGCCTGTCTACTCACTGAGGCTTTTCTGAGAACGTGGGTTGAGAGGTTTATTGGATTGGGGGATAATTTAGTATCCATTTTTCACAGCATGTCCATTTGTATTAACCTGCCCTCACAGTCTGTTTGCATCCCTGCCACCCCTGGGCAGTGGGACAGGAGGGGAGGGAGTGCCCTGTCTCTGGCTGGTCACTTGCAGTGGGACAGGAGGGGAGGGAGTGCCCTGTCCCTGGCTGGTCACTTGCAGTGGGACAGGAGGGGAGGGAGTGCCCTGTCCCTGGCTGGTCACCTGCAGTGGAACCCCAGGGCTCCCAGGGTCACAGGGCTCATGGGGCATGAGGCTGGGTCACCTTATGGCACCACAGCTGCCTTTCTTCAGGGTGGGAGGAAAGAGGCCCCAAGGAGATCTGTCAGCCCACACCCAAATGCCTCTCTCTGCCTTGCACCAGATCCTCCCAGCAGAGACCATGGGGTACTTCTAGGAGACACATTAACTGTGACAGAACCCATACCTCCCAGACAGAACCTGTCCTCCCCACCAGTCAGGAGGCACAGGAACATGCCTCTCCTGCCTGGCTTCTGAGGACAGCCCACAAGCAGGAGACAGGAAGGTCCCTGGCAGAGCTGCTCCAAGCTTTGGATGCTCCAGGTCCCTGCAGGAAAGCTTTCATGGCTGCACACCTCCTGCTTTAGACAATGGTACAAATTGTCCCCAGGGGTCACTTGAAGCAGCACCTTGTTGCTTCTGCCCACCTCAGCTGGGACTGGAAGCCCTGCCCTTAGGATGTGATGAGGGTTCCCCACGACTGCCTGTGATCCAAAGCTCATCTAGAGCTGACACTTGGAGAAAACATCAAGGATGACCAGAAGAGCTTCTGCCACTACAGTAGCAAAAAAAGGCTAAACAGAGAAATAAACGTAGCCCATTGCTGAAAGTGATTTCATGGCATGGGCACAGAGAGGGCTGAGGTACTCAATGTCTCCTCTCTATCTCAGTCTTCATCAACTAGGTCTTTTAGGGTCTGGGCACAGAGGAAAACTACCACCAAGAAGAGTGGTGTTGACTCGAGGATTGCCTAAGACATCTCTTCAAGATCACTCAACAGATGCATCCAAGAGTGCCACAAGAGCTGGCCCATGTCCTCACACCATCACTCTCTGTTATTTTCCAAAGACTGTAGAGGTCCAGGGATTTCCCTGACAACTAAAGGCAAATGTGAGGACCCCCAATACCTACAGAAAGGGAGCTGGGAACTTCACTGGTCTGTGTGGCAGGAAAACTAGACACACCAGGCATAAACTGAAATAAGAGAAATCAGATTATATGCAAGGGGGGAAAAAACTTGCCATGAGGACAGTCTAGCCATGGAGCAGGCAGCACAGGAGGCTCTGCAGGCTCCATCCTGGGAGGTTTCAAGCCCCAACCAGACAGAGCCCTGAGCAGCTTGGTCTGGTCTGGGGATGACCCTGCTCTGAGCCTCTCAAGGTCATGCCCAGCCTGAATTATGCTATGTTCCCATGCTGAGTTGAATTGAATAGCAACAGTAGGAAATTAAAAATACAGAAATATAATCCTGCTGTTGACACAAATAACCCCAATTCTCCAGACTGCTATCGTCCTCTGTCTGTTCTGACTTATGCAGGAATCCAGACTATCTCTGATCTATCCTAAATACTCTTTTGCCAGTCTGAAGTCTTGGGGCTGCTGCTACTGAGAAGAGTCAGATGTGTACAAAGCAAATGCAAAAGCTGGCTGCTCCTGTGGGGAACCAGTCACCATCACCTCCACTCCTTTTCCAGATCTCTTTCTCTCCTCTCCCTCTCTCATTGCTCCTACAGTAAATAACCAAACATGAAAACAAGCCCTCAGGACTCAGAGGCTCTGTGTCCCACATCTCCCTGTCCCCTCCCTTCCCTAAATCTAGAGGGACTCCTGCCAGAGTTCCTCTCCTGGGGGGTAACATCAGTGCCCTCCAGCAACTGCAAGTTGAGCAGAATAATATTAAAGCTCCTTTCACCCTCCTTCCTAGCTGAGGCTAAGCACAGCTCAGCGACCCATCAGGAACAGGAACCTCATCATGAGCAGAGACATGGCCAGAGAGATGATTTTGAGGGAAGGCTACAGTAACCTCAAGCTTAGAAAAGATGCTTGAACTCCCCTTTTAAGTGGTCATGGAAGCTATTTTCATCTTCAGCTGCTGCAGATTTGTTCCTGGGATGGTGGCTGCACCGAGTGGCTGACATAGACCTGAGAATCAATCAAAAGTAATTGAAACAGAAGAGGCTCGGCAATCAACCTATTAGGTTGCTGGAGCCAGAAAAATGCTGCTGTGAGGAGCCAGAGAAAGGGGAACTGACTTCCCTTCTGAAAACTTAATGTGAGGGAGAAGCTTCGGCTGTGCCCTCTTTTCTTACAAGAAGAATAAAAATTTGTGGAATTCTCTTTCTGTGTATTTTTATCCCATTTAATGGGAGGGGGGGAAAGGAAAGAAATCATTAAACCCTTATCTGTAAAAAAAAAAAAAAAAAGGCATCTTGTTCTCTTTTTCTCATTCCCCCCCTCCATAGGCAATAAAATGATTCTTTGCTCTCAATTGTTGTCTGCTGTGGCAGCGCTTGGAATGAGCTTTGTTTTTCTTCACTTCACTGCTCCTCACCGGAGGACTTCGCTGGCTGCAGCAAGCTATTAAACTGGCTGCTGGCTGTCATGGTCTCTTCTGTCAGAGTGGGAGTTGCTGCCAGAGTCCAGTTATTTCCAAATGCCTGCATGAATCGGCTCCTGAAAAGCCAGACCTCAGAGCCCGTCGACAGGAGCGTGAGCTGAAGTGTTAGGGGGTTGCCAACCTCCAGTAATTAACAGCATACACCCCTCCACCATCCCTCACCCAGATTTCACAACCTTCTGGCAGGTGCCCCAGGGGGATTTGCAGCAGTGAGCTTAAATATTTCATCTAAATCATTAGAGCAAAAAAGAAAAATTAAACGTGATCTTTAAAAAGGAGGAGGAAATCTTAACCACTTGCATTCTTGATGAGACGTATGCAAAGAGAAAACGTAGCAGCAAGAGTTCGAATTTGGAAAGCACTGCTGTGCATGCTGGTGAGCAATGCCTCAGCAGGCTTCTCAGGGATGAAATCTGAGGGGCCACCCAGTCCTCTCTCCCCACAGGTATCATTCTGAGGTGCATTACTTTGGTTACAGAGGATGTACTGACTCAACCCTGATACCAGAGACTCTTGTTGACTCTGAATTCTGCACAGCACATCCTTGGTCAGATGCAGTTATGAAACACAGTAACACCTCTTACTGTCTGGATGAGCCCTTCCCACACACCAATCTCTAATTACTCTCCAGGGAATGAAAACAAAGTTTCTCCTTTCCACCTCGCCTAGAAATTACAGCAGGGCAGGGCAGGGGGCACAGGTTTAATCATATGATTGAGGCTGGAATGGGAGCCAACCAGTTGGCCAAGGGGATTTGGGGTGATTGGAGCTCTTGTTCTCACCAAGGAAAAGCTGGGTGCACCATGCTGTACAAGCTCCTGGCAGCCCCCTGCTCCAGGGAGTTTTCCACTGGGCAGGCTGTGGAGGGGGCATTCACAAACCTCACAAAAGTGAGGTTTGATCAGGGCAGTTCTACCTGACAGGGATTTTATAGAGTCAGAAGGAAATATGTCCTGAGCTCTACAGAGCAGCTCTCCAAGTTTTATCCGTACTTACTGTTTTCTGAGGGTACCACTAAAAATGTCTGGGCCAAGTGCAGATTTGGAGACCTTAGCAATTCACACCTGCACCTAGACAGTGCCTGTGCTACAGTAAAAACACTGTCCAGATTCACCATCAAGCACAATTTATGTGAGGGATGTGCTCTCCCTGCGGGCTGAAGCAATAACACTCCAAACACACCTTCAGAAAGGCTATTGCTTTCATGAAAGGTTTTCATGAAATACAGGGGTGAGGGAAGGGGGTATGAGAAATTAGAGGCTGAAATTGTGTCCTAACACTGCTAAGAGGAAAAAAAAAAATCAATTTTTTTTCCCACTAACCCCCTATAGCAGTACTTGATCCAGTATTACCCTCCTCCCAGGGATCAAAGATGATGATGCCATGCAAGAGTAATGCTGGGGTAATACAGGAGCTTATAACTGCAGAAGAGCTGTGACCTAAAGCAAGGCTCCCCTGCAGGTGCTGAGTCATCAGAAATGTGATGCCCTTCTGCCATTACCTAAGACCAGCATCTGAAAGAGAGAGGGGTGATTCGACCAGGGTTTGGAGCTGGGACAATCCAAATTCTGATGCTGGTTCTGATATGTCCCTCACATGAACCTGGGGAGTAGTTAATAGGACTCAGATGTTCAGGGGTTCTTAACATCTGTCACTCAAAACCCCTCAAATGCACCGTGGGTACTTTAATCCTCAAAAAATATTTTTGTTTAGCCTTCTGAATGCAGGCAGAAGAGGAATTAACATTAGTATTTGTAATGTGCTTTTCAGAAGAAAACAGAATATTGCTTTTAGTTCTTCATTACTTTATGCAGTAGAAAGCAAGAAGATATAGAAAATGAACAGCAGGATAGGACTGATTATTAGTATTGGGAGTGTTTGTTGGGTCATTTCTGTGTTTTTATGGGTACTTCTATCAAATAAATGGATGCATTATGAAGGAATAATTCTGGACAGGTGATGTTTGTTCCATAAAAGGTACACTCTCAAAGGACATGCAAAGTCCTCTAAACTTTCCAGGATTAGCACTGAGTGACCTAATATCTCCTCCCACCACTGGTGCCTAACACTTTAGAGAAATTTATGCACAGAATGTGACAACTTGTCATGAAATGCTCAACTTCATCTATCCCATTTTCCTGTAGAGTTCTCTGCATAATATATAAACAGAGGGGGGTGGGGGAAATCTCTCTGAAAGCTCCTGCCAACTCACATCTATTTCATTCTTTTCTTTTGAAAAGAAACCTATTCCAGATGGTTTATCATTAGAACTTTTTTTTTTTTTTTTTTTTAAATCTCTGACGTTATGAAAAAAACAGGAAAAAAATAAAAATAAGAAGAAGAAGAAATCTATGTGGTCAGTTTTGGCACAGCCTGGAAGCCCTCTTTCCCACTGAACCTGGGGCTGTGGATGCGTGTCCACTGCAGGGACTGCCCCAGGTCAATGGAACCAGCCNTTTTTTTTTTTATTTTTTTTTTTTTTTTTTTTTTTTTTTTTTTTTTTTTTTTTTTTAATCTCTGACGTTATGAAAAAAACAGGAAAAAAATAAAAAGAAGAAGAAGAAGAAATCTATGTGGTCAGTTTTGGCACAGCCTGGAAGCCCTCCTGTAAATCTTTCCCACTGAACCTGGGGCTGTGGATGCGTGTCCACTGCAGGGACTGCCCCAGGTCAATGGAACCAGCCACTGGATATTGCTGACAGGGCAGGATTTGGGCCAGCCTGAGACTGGGCAATCTGTTTTCCTGTCCTCAAAGATCTCACTCTTCCCAGGGCCTGGGCATCCACAGTACCACACAAGCAAATATGTGATGCCAGGAAGGTCATTCCTGCTGCGACCTGGGCAAGCTGTTCCATGTTTGTATCCAGGCTCCCATGGCACCCTACAAACAAGGCAGGGCACAGGAGCTGCAGTATCTCCCCCTGAGCTGCAGGCCCTCCTGGGTGTCAGGACTGCAGCTGGGCAGACAGCCAGCACGCTGAGGGATGTTTGAAGCCAGGCCTCTGAGACAAACCTCTGCTTTCAATAAAGTGCCACAGGATTTTTAATGCCCATGCAGAGCAGGCAGCTGTTACCCAAAGGACATTCTCCACCCTAAAATTACATGGAAATTATTTGCCTCTGAAGCTATGTTTAGCCTACAGAGATTCAAACATATAATTCTAGGATATCTAGTTATTTGATTAAAATGCTAATATAGCCACCTCACTGCTAATGCTGCCAACCAACCGGCCTCCCTAGGGCAGAGCTGTGTGTTTGCTTTTCGTGTCTCTCTCTAAGCCAGTCTCACCCTAAATCAGGGATCGTGATCACTGCTCTAAGCCCAGGGGTTCAGCCTCCCCAGCACAGTGACTCAGAAGAGCAGCCAGCTTAAAGCTGGAGAGGATGCACAGAGATTTGCCCACTGCCTCGTTCCAAGCATTTTCCCTCTCCTGCTAGGAGCTACCAGGCAGCAGCAGTGGTGGCAGGTTCCTGAGGAATGCTGAGGAGGTGCACCCCTTCTACCTCTTCTACCCCTTCTACCCCTTCTACCCCTTTTACCCCTTTTACCCCTTCTACCCCTTTATTTTATTTTTTTTTAAGAGGAGCAGCTAAATAAGTGAATGGGAGCCTCAAGCTTTTCCCCAGAACTTTTCTTAATTGCCTTTTGCTCACTGTCACTACAAGGACTGGGAATTGTGCCGTCAACATTTTGCCTGTGAAGAACAGCTCCCATTTTATCCAAAATTACCTCTGTCCAACTTGATTTAAAATTTCTAGTTTGTCAAAGTTAATTATTTCCACTGAAAATCCAGGTGCCAAGATGTTCAAAACCAATATTATGTACGAAGGAACTCACTGCACATCATTTTAAGCTCCTGCTATGAACAAACATCCCTTCATCCTACATCCTTTTTCCACCTCAGGGTCTCAGTAAAGCACTGTGCTACAGCAGCACTACATGATTTTATGATAAATAGACCTAGGTCCTTCTCCTAACGATTCCTGGAGTTTGTCAAAGCTGCTATTCATTTTGCTGAGACGGCACAGAAAGGATGACCATCCTGATGGTGCCAGTCCTAATGATCCAGCCTGAGTGCAGGGACTGAGCACAAGGCCAGGGATGCTCTGCACTTCACTGTCCATGTCAGTATAAGCTGCCTCATTGCTGGCTCCACAGGAATCAGGAGAGAGTCTGAGGGGGCACTTTTTTCAGAGGAACAAGGAGGGGAAGGATGAGTGTACATGCCTGATTAGTTACAGGCAATTAAACACGTCTAGCTTCCCCTTGCCTCTCATCCCTAACCTCCAGCCACTGGAACAGAAACCCAGAACAGCCATCTCCTGATGCATGATCCCTATATCCCTTTGCCTTTATAACATGGTGCCTGCACTCTTTCAGCCCCTGGGCATCAAAACATTTGCACACAGGCAAGTGAAATGTCTCAGGCTGTCAAGAAGGAGACCACCCCTTCTCTGCAGACCAATTCTGCCTCCAATCATAGGACAACACTCTCTAGAGCAGTTCCTGGAGCTGCCATTGTTCCTCTTGAACCAGAGGCAGCTTTCAGGGATACCAGATTGCAAGAAACTTCTGTCATCCTCTGGTTTGCAGGCCCTTGGGTTTCCCTGGCTTCACACAGATTTGACCCTGGGTGCTTCCCTTACAGAAACATTCTGTCTCCACTCAATTTTAAAACTGCTTTTACTCTAGAACCTGTCCTCCCTGCCAATCTTCTTGATCAAGAGCAGCACAGTCTCAGGGATTTCCCATAAAATCGCTTCTGTCCTAGGTAGAGAAGGATCAGACTATTGTCCTCCCCCAGGGACTGCCATGATCCCTCTAGGACCCTATCATCCCTTCTCTCACAGGCTTTCTACTACTGTGGCTGAGTTCTCCAACAAAAGTCTCACCAGGGCTGGGTATCATCCTCACCCACGCTCCCCATCCTGCTTCTTCTGCCACTTCTGCCTCCAGGGAACAGGCTCTAGACTGCTCCTGCCAGCAAGGAACACAGCCTCTTGCTGTTTAAGGAAAGAGGTGGGTGGGGAGAGAATCCCTCGAGCTAAGTGAAGAGGCACAATCTGCAGTCAGAACTCCAAAAGCTCTTCCTCCCCCATATACTCATCCCTGCCAGGCCACAGCCAAAGCCTTCTTCTTAGAGAGAGCTGGTGAGGCCAGTGCTTATTTCATTGCAGCCTGTACCTCTTCTAAGTAAGGTACAGGTACATGGATGGAAAATACAGAAAAAAAGAAGTGCATAGGATGAGTCTTACTACAGCATGTAACTGTGTTTAAATATGATCACCACCAAAACATCACTATGACTGAACAAATCTTCTTTTTACCTGCAGGCAAGAGCAAATCAGGACCAATTTGCACCCCTGTGTTGCTAAGTCTCATCATTTTACTGAGGACCTTGTGATGCCCAGTGCTCTTTAAAGCCTGTGTTTCAAGATTTGGGTATACAAGAATGACACCTTGAAATCTTTTCCAGATACACTTCTTTGTGTCTTCTTGTCTCTCTCATAGACATTCCTGGTTTTGTGAACCTTAATGTTTCAAAAAATAGAGAGACAACCTCTTCCTCACCAAGATCTTTTATGTCATGACCCAGGGAACAACGGGACTTCTGATTTTATACTGGTTGGACTCAGCAACAGATGAACTACCAAAATGCCTTTTGCTTTCTGGCTGACCCAAAATCCATGTCTAATGTTCTGTCACAAAACACAGCAAATACATTTGTGCTCAGATGTGACAAAATATCAAACTGAAGGCAGACCTTAGCACACAGAAGAGTTAACAAGCTGAAAGCATCCTTACCTTTACCTAAGGTCTGCCTTCATTCCCAGCACCTGACACCATGGCCCAGGTGTACTGCATGCAGCCCAAACCTTCTTCCCTGCTCTCCCTACATGAACTTTTGGCAATATTCTGTAAGTTACTTTTATGCAGAATAAAACTGAGTTTTACACCAAGTTAGGCCCTGTCAATCCAAAGAATCATCTCACTCTGTGTAACTATGGGCATGGGGAACATTAGGAATTATTTCCATAAAAGGGTACTAGGCTAGTATTTGATACAGGGGTCAGAGTAGAGGACGTGGTCTAGATTTGACCAAGACAGAGTTTAAAAGTGGTCTGGATAAATGGACTTTCACCATAGAGTAGACAGGGTTAGAGGTCAGCCTTTGCAGAGAAAGAACAAAAGAGTACTGATCCAACTAGGTAATTTCTGCAAAAAGCAGACTTATTTATCAAAAACTGAATTGATCTGGCTTGCACAACATTAAAGCCAAAGAATAAATAATAAACAGTACCTCCATTTGTCACATAGTAAAAAGAACAAAAGTGCACAACTGGGAAAATGTAATTTGGAGAAAAGTCCAATACAGAAAAAAGTAAGACAGAGTTGCAGTAGAGAAATAAAACCAACCTGTGATTTATTAGCCACCATTGTGTGCTCTGTGCCATATTTCTTTATTCAAATAAAGCCCTGTTCAGATTCCTCTGAGGTGACTTTTCAGCAACACTTAGCACATTGCAGGGCAGGGCCTGAGGGTCACAGGTTCAAGGAAGGACTTGTGTTCCTCTGCCCTCCAGCCACCTGATCCGAGCTACAGACATGGTTTTCCTCAGCTGTGGTGATGCTGCTGGTGGGAAGGAATCGTCTGCCTTGTGCATTATCATCTCCTGTAAATTATCTTAGGAACCAGACTGATATAGCTGCAGACTGAAGCAGCATTTCAGTTGTCCTAGGCTGGGGAGCAGCCACAGCTGACGACAAGAAATGGAAAGGAGGAAGGAAGAGAGAAAAATGTAATTTTGGAGGGCTCAGTATGAAAATTTTGACTGCATTATTTGCACAGGCCAGACAGCAATAAAGCACAGACTTGTTGGAATAGCTTATTCTCCTCTGGCTTCAAGCAATGCAGGAAGGTCTCCCAGTGCCACATTGCTCCTCCCCTGTTTTATTATTAACCTCCTACATTTTCCCTGCCTTTAAGGGTAAATTGCTTTCCAATCAGCATGGTGTGACAAGGCTAACCAGAGGCAGGCAGGGCCATGCAGTGCTGGGCTCAGTCAGGCAGTGACCACTGCCATTCACAGCACTGACACCTCCGTGTTATTGCTCCCACCTCCCCTGACCCTTTGAGATCAGGGGGCCCTGACCATAATGCTTGAGCAGTGAAAAAACACAAATCCTACTGGACTTGCAGCTGGGGGAGAAACAACCTCAGGAGCTGGGAAAGGAGCTGTCAGCCTTCATTATTAATATCCAGCTGTTAATATTTAATGTCATAAAACCGCGTCTCCCTCCGCAGCCTAGTCATCAGACATGCAGGGGTCACAGCAGCCAAAATCCTTTAGACAGACAATTCGGTGTCCCTGTGCCTTAGCTGCATGCCAGGACTGCTAAAGGTGTTCTAGATGTATTTGAGATGAAATGCTAGAAGCTTTAATAAAGCCTGAGATTAAAAAAAAAAAAAAAAAAAAAAAAAAAAAAAAAAAAAAAAAAAGGAAAAAACAGTGGTCACGTTCCTCCTGCCTTCCCAGCCAGCCCTGCTCACAACATTGACCCCATCCACGAAGCCAAAGGGCACCTGCAGCTGGAAAAAAATAAACAGGGCTGGCCAAAGCATTAGCACAGCACGGACATCACCCACTGCTGCAGCTGCAGAGCCAAATCGCTGCCCTAGCCTTGGTGTCCAGACACAGAGGGAAGGCCTGAACATGAGACAGAGAGAGGGCCAAGATTTAAATCCTTCAGATTACTAAAGCCAGATGATACTGCATTAGGAAAGAGACCGTGTAGTCCATCCCAGCCTGCGTTCCCAGGCGCTGTGGCGCGCCCTGAGGAGCGCCAGGCAGAGCACGCCAGGAAATGCTGTTGAGCGTTTGATCTCACAGCAGATGAGACAGAGAGGGCCTCCATCACGGGGGACAGGCAAGGGACATTTCTGTGGTTATTTTCAGAGCCTTCACCCTCACAGCTTCACAGAAGGGTCAAACACCGACACTGCTTGCGGGCAGCTCTCCTCTCAGCGGGTGTGAGAGTGTCACCTCTGCTGGCACGGAGCCACGGGCGCTGCTCCCTGCTGCGGATCCCGGGCTCTCCCTGCCAGCGATTCCGCTTGCGCTGCCAACGTTGCCACTAAAGCTGCCTCGCAGTATTAATTTTTAAAGACTCCTTCCTCCTCCCGGGCATAGATTCCGAGACAGCTCCAGAAGCCCACACATATATACCAGCGCAGCGTAGCAGCCAAATGCGTCAAAGGAGATTTTAAGGGAGAATGGGGGGATAAAAAGCACAGCCAGAATGTTTTGGCATGCAGTGCAGAGAAAAGCGTGGCACCACATGCAACATCTGCTACCCTTTGGCCTTCCCTGCCTCTCCTGTTTCCACCTGTAAGCTCAAGATTGATTTCTTTTTTTTTTTTATTTTTTTTTTTTTACAGAGCGGTGTAGTCAGAGGGGCTGGAGCACCCCAGGCAATGAAGAAACATAAGTAATGAGAATTCTCCAAATATGTTAGTCTGCATGACATGAAGACAGCTGAGACGGTCCTCAAAGAATTGGTCAGATCCAGCAGAGCTCATTAGCTCTGGCTTGGGGCTACTTCTGCCAGACCTGGGTTAGCACAAGCTCCCAGGTGTCTGTGAGCTGCACTCTGGGCTCCAGGCTGCCACATCAGCCCAGTACTGGCCTTTGCTGGCACTGTGGCTCGATGTGGCACAGCCCCTGGGCGAGGTGAAGTGCTGCAGAGCTCTGCAGAGGTCTCCAGGGGACTCTCCAGGAAACAACCTGGGTGCAGCTGTGCCCGTGCCGAGATGAAGCTGTTTAACCTACCTGGGTTTGTGCTGGCTCTATGCAGTGCCTCTGTCCTCCAGCCCCAATTTGTGGGTTTAGGGACACAATGCAGAGACACTGCAATAGCCCTGCCTACAAAACCATCCTGGGTTTGCAGGGATTAGTAGTACAGTCTGGGCACTCTGGGGTCTAGGTCCCTTTTTGTCTGGAAGCAGACAGCTGTGTCCTCACAGCTCAGGACAGAGTCCAGCTCAGGCTGTTTATGCATAAAGGCAGTTCCTACCTCTTATGGATAATCCACAAACCAATTAGAGTGCCTACAGTGAGGTACTGACAGCAAGTGGATGCTAAAAGAGGGTGGCTATGACTGTGGTCAAGTGTGACAAGGAGCACAAGTCAAATCTCCCCTTCTGCCACACTCTGACATGGTAAGGTAAAAGTGACTATTTACAGACAGCATCTCCCTGCCTGTGGATAACAGTAACTTCAGACAACTCTTGCAAACTAAGAACTAGTGAACTCCAGCAGTTAATTATAGTAAATATTTACATAACAGCTGGGCCCTTCAAATTTAGAAGGAATAGTCAATGCAAGGACATGCCCTTTAACCATCCCATTTTATTACACAAATCACCAGGGAGCCCAGCACAGTAAGATTTGCAAATGAAGTGTTTGATATTGGCTGAGACATTAAACTACTTACCTCGTGCTATAAAATGCATAGGTACAGTACATCATTCTTTTTTGCAGAAATTTCAACCCCATTTACTTTAGTTAACTCTTCCTCGGCACTTAATATTTTGTGTGCTACAAAGAAACACAGTACATAACCCTGACTAAGCCTGGTGCCACCACTCTAGCAGAGTCTGACTTAAAATAAAAATGTTTTCCCCTCTGCTGTTACTAAATTTGGCATCGCTTATGTAGATTCTATTGATGTGTCTAATCTACTTAACATCCTCAATGTTCTCCTATTAGCTGGTTGCTTGGGAATTTGCCTTACATGAAAGATTCTGCTTCTGTCCCATCCCATGCTTTCTCCACACACACACTGGGTAATTAAACCAGGTTCTGTAAGTGGGGTGATATGTAATCATCCAAAATGGCTTGGTACTCAGGAGCATTGTAGCAAATCCTGTAATAGGCAAAAGCTGTGGGTGCTGGGAGCTGTGGGTGCATGGTTTCCAGACAGAGCACAGTTTTAAAACGGGCATGGTCTGAGTTTGGAAATCCGAGTCAGTCCCAAGCAGCCTGGACTCAGATATGCCTTGGGTAGGATGTAATCTATACCAGGAGCAAGATGAGACACTGACAACTCTCAGGAGTCCCCAGCTGTAGCCAGTGGCTGGAGTAACTCCAGAAATACCTGGAGACAAAACACTATGAGCTGATCATCTTCAGGAGCGCAGTCTGGGGGAAAGGGGAAAGTAATGAAACCCAAAAATTCCAGAAGATATTTCCTTCTCACCACTACAAAAGATTGCATTCCCAGCAGCACAAATCAAATATGGGAAGGGGTTGACCATGGTTGCATTAGGCATAGTTTTAGGTGGTCCATAAAAGAGTTCTTCTTACTGAAATGTTATCCCAGATAGTATATACTGCTCTATGACTTCCTTTCTAGAGGATTTTTGTGTTACCTTAGGGAGGAAAATGCTGAAAGGTATCATAAGTCAAGGTGCAAAAGTGTGCAGTGTAAAATTAGCTGAGAAGAGAGGATGAAGCAGCCCAAGAAATGGTCAGGTTTAGCCAAGGGACAGCTGCTGCAAAATCAGGAACCCAAAGGACTTAATGGATGGGGGTTTTGCATGCATCAGAAACCTTCTGCCAGGCTGGCTGATTTATGTGGCTGAGAAGGCTCAGATGAACCCTCCCTCCTGAGCTTGCTCATAACATTATAGGGTAGGCTAAGAGGGTTACTCAATGTTATTACTGCTGTTGCTGTTGTTTATTTATTAATGCATCTGTATCAGAGTCCGTGGCTGATCCTGGGAGTCTCACTGTGCTACGTGCACTGGATGCAGAGCGAGAAGGAGCAGCCCCTGCCCAAGGGAACTCCAAGTGCTCCCTTTCCCCAGAACCACAGCAAGCTCCCAAAGCTCTCCCAGGGACACAGATCCCCCTCATCACTGCCATGTTAGCCACTTATTATTTCCCAGCATAAATATGTTTTATAGAGAAATAAAGTCTGCCGTTCTGAAAAGGGAGTGCTTTCACACACCCGCTTCTCATCTATAAAGCCCCATGATTTGGCATCTCAGGTTAAAGTATGAAATTATGACACCAGAATTGACTTTAGAGTTTCTGATGCTTCCTTGGATGATTGCTTCTATAACTTATAGAGACAGGGGAGCGTTTGTGTTCTACTGTACACATAAATTAATATCCATACATGAAAACGATGTGTAGACAGCAGGACAGGGGCAGGGATGAGTTTGCTACGGTGAATAACACCAAAGGAGGGCTTGTCAGCAGCAGTTTCTGTTGTATTTGGAGTGTTGTGGTGAGAGTCTGCAAGAGTATTGAAGTAAAATACAAGGGCTTTGTACTTGACTTGCTAAAGCAGCCGAGAAATTCATGGTATTTTCCATCATCATACCATTTGGGGGGGAGTACTACTGAAAATAAATATACATTTTTATTTTTGCTGGTGGATTTAATATTTTCTTGTCCTCTGTATGTTTTACACCACGAGCAGGGTGGGTTATTTTGTGGCCTGAAGAACATATGTAAAGGTATTGGAATCTGGTCTTATAATGCATAAGAGATAAGGTTCTCTGGCTCATGCTTGCTAAAAGCTTTATTTTAGTCTGTTGTGGCAGATACAATATTATTTGATTTTGCTTCTTCCCTATGTTTCTAACAGTAGCAATATTAAATGTGTTGAGAAGAAATTGGAGCAAAATAAGAAACAGGATACCCCAGCCCCTGCACATCCCATAGATGATCTCAAAGCCTGTTAGATTCATGGCAAAGTTTTACCAGCAAAGGGGATGAAAATCGTAGCCCCACTGAAGTCAATGGAAAGCTCTCAGTGAGGGACAGGAAGTGGGAGCTGGATTCCACTACGTCCCCTGATGCTCTCTTACATCAGAAACACCAACCAGGATGTTTCTGTTTCTCTCCCCTCTGACCCAAACCTTTTTAAAAATTAAAATATAGTGTTAGAGATGCAGCATCAAAGGGCTGGAGGCACAAAGGAAACGTGGACGTGCTCCTAGCCCTGCACAGGGGCAGAGCTGTGATGCCGATGAGCCGAGGCAGCAGGTAAGACATTCCCGTGGCACGGCACGCTGCCTGTGCCATCAGGAGCAGCAGAGGGGCTGTGTGACACACACCAGTGGCTGGACCAGATGGAGGCTTTGGACTCCACTGCAACGTTCCAGTTGTCCCCAGATCCGATGGCAAAGTCATGTGCCAGTTTGTTAGTCTGGAGAGCTCGAAGCGATCCTGGGAGAAACCCTTATCCCACATAAATCGTCTGGAGTTGATGGATGGCAGGAGCCTCAACTATAAAAATCTCAGCCAGAAACATGATAAATAGTTGCATCCTGTTAAAAATAGGCAGCAGAGCAGCAGGCACATGCATTGGCTGAGGAGGATTGCCAGTCAATGACTGAACTGCCAAGGCATTTTGGCATTCAGCTTCAGAACAGGCTTTCCGGCTATTCTTGCAAGTGAACAACCTCTGTAGTAACCTGGTTTTCAGTACACATAGAATTTCCTCTGGGTACCTCAGGAGCTGGCAGAAGAAAGCCCAGAAGAATGTTCTGGTTGACTCTGGTTTTTGTATATAGCAGGTACTGGAGCCAGCTTCTTTTGGCCAAAATCAAGTTTTTCCCCCTGTGGGCATCATTTAAATGTGTTTGCTTTACCACCAAATCCTTACTTTGTATAAAGTACTCAAGGGAAGAAGTTGCCTCTGTGCCTCCTCCAGCAGAGTTCCTGCATTTAGGTTAACAGTAGCGTATTTGCATGGCGCCTGCTGCATTGGAGGCTCAGACTCCCATAGTGCAGGTAATAAACAAATATTGCTGTGAGCTTTCTGGAGCAACTCTCCCCCTCATAAGAACTTCTATAAAACAGTTGCTAGATTACAGACGGGAAAGCAAACCTTTCAAAGAAATTCTCTCAACACTTAAAACTACAAGCTAAGTACGTCAGTCACATGTGGTTTGCTCTTTATGCAGAACCAATAAAACCTTGCAAATTTCAGTTGTAGACCTCAAAACTTCCTGTCTATGACACTTGAAACTTTCTCTCACCAAGAAATTTCCACAGTAACATCCCAAATCCTTCCCTAGTCCATAGTCTCCAAGCTGTTCTAGCTTCAGGTCTCTTCCATGCTCCTTAAACACCCAAACCCAGTCATTTTTTAACCTCTGCAGTGCCCTCCTCCTGCCCTGTGTGGTTTCTACCGTGCTTCCATGTTCCCTCACACCACTCTTCCAGCCTTTCATCTTGGCAGGAGACAGCAGATGCTATGACTCAACCAAAAATATGTAGATCTGGATGGGGGAGTTGTCAGATACCAGTCAACATGGGTGGCATCTTCTCTCCAGTTTTTCCTAGGTGGAAGCACTAACTGGTGTCTTCCTTCCCCAAGTACTGCTGCTGCCCCAGCCCTCTGCCAGATTCGATTCCATGCTGACCACTGGGGCTCCAAAGCTCCTAGTTGGGGACTAGCAGATAAACAGTGTGTTTGTGTAACTTTTGTGTCCCTAGGAAATGAGGCTGAAAACAGAAATATGAACTATGTCCATGTTTACAGATACCTTTCTTGCTAATATTTCTGTTAAACTTGCCCCTGGGACACTGAGCAACTCTATGATAAACACTGTGTAAACAGATAGTAAGGGTCTCTACTCCAGTTAGAGACAAGGTAAAGTACGAAAATCTATACCATTCAACTATTTTAAAAAATGGCTCTTGTAAATAGGCAGTGAGGAATAAATTCCACACAAACATGACACACAAACAGGGATAGTTTCAGGCTGGGATCATCCGTATCTGATCAGCTGAAAACAAAGATAGATACAAACTTGTCCTATCTGAACCCAACTTTAAAACACAGTCTTGTGCATTCACAGTAGCTCAAATGTAAAATATAAAGCCTCATTTATCTTAAGAGGAAATCTAATGAAAGGGGTAAGACTTAAACCACATATCTTAGAGCATCAACTTCCCAATTTAAGACTTCCATCAGAAGCTTATCCTCTCTAGAGATTCACTACTCCTCTGCCTTGCCATTAACCATCTGTCATATTTTCCTCAATATCCATGGGTTCAGGACACACATTAGTAGGGGGGACGCTTGTCTTAAAAATCCAGGCTTGAATCTCTATGGGTGCAGCATTTCCTGATGCTGCTGTTTCACTTCACTTTTCCCTGGAGCAGTGACTGACACCTTTCTAAACCACAGCTCAGGGAGATGCCACGGAATTAGCAATCCTCTTAGCTCTAGTTTCACTCTATGCAGTCCTGAGCTGGATGGTCAGGTCACTTTGCTAGGAGAAACACATAGATCTGCCCCAGTTAGGGCAGGGTGAGGCTTTGAAAACAGGTTTTCTGTCTGTTGAAAGATTGCTTTCACCAATGGATGGTGGGTGGAACTTGCCCACAAGCTCAGGAAGTAGCTGAGTGGGGAACATGGGCCTCTCAGCTTACCTAACTAGAAGCCTGAACGCCTCAGCCTTACCATAAAAATTTGGTACATACATGAGCAGAATCAGACCAGACTTGCTCTCCATCAAGGCTCTGCAGAACACTCAATCACCTTTTTCTTTGCTGCATCAGGAAGGAGTTATGCAATTTAAAACTCTGCATTATCAGAGTGTTCAAAACAGACTGAGCCCTTCCCACCAAGAGTCCTTCTGCCGTCCCAGGGAGCTCTAACATGCATGATTGGCTCAGTGTCAAGCTCCTAAAAGAGCCCCTGGTTGGTTACCAGTATTGGCAGGACATGACTTGAGAATCAGGAATCTTGGTTTGCAAAATACTGCCATGCAAGCAGCTAGAAGTTAGCTACACACATTGGAATAAAAATGGACATGTGGAGGTTCCCCTCATTGTTTAGCATGGTTGGGTTTGGGATTTGAGGTTTGGTTTTTTTAAAGGAAAGAGGTTTTGGGCAGGTGTAGAAGACTTGGCAGTGAAGCATCAGGACAGCCAGTCAAATAGACAAGCAGGACTTCCATTTCTACCTCTCTTGTCTTTAATCCCAGCTTTCCTGCAGCTAAATCTATGGGTAGGGATGTAGGGAGGGAAATCTACACTTATTTATTTCTGGAAATTAGGATGAAGTCATTAGAGCCTGCACAGTATGTTTGCTATTATGAAGTTGCAAACTGAGCTACAGAAAGGGCATTTAGTGGGAATTATTGTCAGCTGGCAGTCTCGGGCACTTGAGTACCCTCCATAACATGCATAACGGAATCAATTTAAACCTAGTGAAAGGGACATTGTCTGATAAAGTAATTCCTCTTTGAACACAAGATGGCAGCCTTAAATAAATGCAACCCCGCACAGCTTTTAATCTTACACATCATTAAATTCCTAATTTACACATTATGTTTTCATGGGCCAACCCATAACTCATTAGTGTTGAACTCTTGAGTTGTAAAGACCAACACACTAGACAAATGTGGGCTTCTTTATCCTCTTTTCTTTGGGTGGCAGTTCTCTTTTAATTTACCACAGAGGCAGACTTCAAATTCAACATTAAGAAAGCTTTCTGATCTTGTGTGCTTTGTGCATCCTCTACCCGAAAGAAAAACCTCTCTGATTTCTGTTCTGTACACACAGATTTCACTGATAAAGTGTGGAATATGGAATGGGGAATACCATAGTTTTTTCAGCTTGTTCAAGATACTGGAGTTCCTTGAAAGATGCATTTTTCTGCAGGAGGATTTCAAACAGGCCTTGAAGTCAAAACTAAAACAGACTGCAAATAACATAGGGTTTGGAGCTGGTCTTCCCACTTTTCCATGAAACTTAACATACCAAATCATGTTTTGACCTCTTGCCTTTCCATTCTCTTGTCTGGGTGTTGTTTGAAAGAAGTCACAAATGCCATCTGAGCAGGATGGTCCCCATAGGGCTCCAGTACCATCACTAGAAATAATTCTACCAGAATGGATGGAAATGGCAAGAGAAAGGCTATAATCACTTTCCCTGCCTTGGGAACTGCAAGTCAAAAATGTCAAGCGTAGAAGGAGCCTTTACAAACCCAGTACCACTGCTTCAGCATTGCTTGTAAGATCATAAATGGCTCTTGGAGCAGGTCAGACCAAGGGCCCTTTCAAGTCAGCCCCTGGTCTCAGATTCCCCATGCAGGCAGGGGCAGTAGGCAGTGTGACTCTATGTGGTGTCAAGGAGAGCAGCAAGGCAAGGATTTGGGATCAGTTTGCTCTTCCTGCCTGGGCTGCAGCTTATCCTGGCTGCAGGGCCACTGGTCTGCAAGGGCTGCTGCTTTGGCAAAACCAAACTCCAGCAGCACAAGGTCCTGCATGCCCTGATGGAAACTGGACTGAGCACCACAGATGGCTGGAAAGGCTGCTTATGCAAAGGAGAAGATCAGGATTATCCTTTTCCACCAGAGTTGAACAAGCTTCTAGGGAAAGTCAGTGCTCCTCAGGGGAATGTTTTGCTATGCTACTGTTCAAAAAAAGCCACAAACCTAAGGAGAGAGGAGGAATATTCATATTTCAAGTGTAAACAATTGCTGGATCTCCTCCCTATCCTCCACTAAGCCAAATGGAGGCCATCCACAACACCAGCAGAAAAAATCTTGATAAAAGTCCCCTTCTATTCTCTTTCTACTCATGTCTCCAGCAGCTCACGACACTCCCCTGTCACGGTAGGACACAAAATAAAGATGTTTGACTCCAGTCAGCAGGCAGGAGAAAATCAGAAGGCTTTATTTACAACCCATTCAGCCTTTTTATAACATGCTGCACTAAAAAGTCACATTATTGGTCCATAGGACTGACACCTCTCTCCATTGGTTAAGTAACAGAAATAGCAAACAATACCTGGGAGAGAGGTTGTTATGGGAAAGAAAATATTGTGTATACAAAGTTGTTAAGGAAAAAGGAAAACAACTGAAAATGTTTCCCTTGGGACGAGGTAGCAATTCTCAGGCTCAGAAATATCAGGCCCATGCTCCCCAGGGCACAGACCCTTCAAGTATTTTAGAGAATGGCAGTGCTGATCCAAGTGATCTGCCTGGCACCCGGATGGAGCTAACTCATTATTCTTATAGGATGGATGTCTTCACCCCCACCCAGTCCTTTTTTCTATTTGTTTTGTTATATAGGCATTCATTTTTCTCTCGTTTTCTTCATCCCTCCTGTCTCTTCCTTTTGGTGGATGAGAACATACAATTTTGTTCATGGTGAGTTGGTATCCATCTAAAGAGGAAAGGTCAGCAGAGAAAGAGGTAGCAGCCAAAGTGTCTTTCTACTGACATCACTTCCCAAGTGGAACCTACCAGAGAGCTTCTGGGTGGTGAGGGACAGTGTATAGCAGCAGAGGATGTTTTTCTGTGGCAAATAAAAGGACTCTGGCTCTTTCCTGAGACTAAACTACCTGGGGAAGGAGGTGGGCTTGTGATATCAACTGAACATCAGCCTCAGTAGGCTTTGCTTCAATTTCTGGCACATGACATAAGGCCAAACTGGGCTTTCCTATGCTTTAGTTTACTACTAGAGGAAATGAGTCTAGCATTTGGAGCGTTTATAGGATTTCACTCCATGCTCCTACAAACACATTGAGACTTGGAGACCCAAGTTGCATTCTGTCCTTTCTCCACATCTTCCCCACCAGAGATTGTTCTAGAGGTCTAATGCAGCCCCCAGCAACATCTGTACAACCTCGTAAGGACATAATTTTAAAACAATGCATTGCACAAGCATACCAGGAAAGGATGGATTCCTTTTGTGGTTAAAGCACAGCAGGAGGCCCTCGAAGATTTAGGTTCCATTCTCGGTTCTGCCCCATAGTTTGAACAGATCATTCAATCTTTTCAAGCTCCCAGCTCCCTTTTTATGAGAGGGGAACAGCTCTTGATGGGAATGCCTACGAGGATTAAAGCACACAACATGAAAGAGGTGAGGGCTGCATTGCTAAGCTGCATGACAGCGAGTGCTCTCCTTGGCTTGCCAAGTCTCCTACACTCCTGCCAGAGATGGGACGCGGCCTCCAGAGGTGGCAATTAGAGCACTGCCAAGTATTACAGTGATGCGTGGCACACGGCACGGCCACCCCTCCTTGGCAGGGAGCCTCTCCAAACAGGGCTGAGCCACACAGCAGCTCCCGGGCAGGGCAGTGTCCCTGCAGGCGGCCCGACACAGCCCACGGAGCTCCGGGGGCCGCGGGGCCGGGCCGGGCGGCAGGCTCGGTGTCTGCTGTCCTGCTGCCACCCCTGCTGTCCCCTGTCCTGCTGCCATCCCTGCTGTCCCATGTCCTGCTGCCACCTCTGCTGTCCCATGTCATCCCGCCACCCCTC
>WEIU01014277.1:349202-413418 GCA_013389925.1 Aegithalos caudatus
CCCTGCCCACCCTGCCCACTCTGCCCTGCCCCCAGTGCCTGTGACACTGCTCACCCCGGCAGTGCTGCTCCCCTGAAGCTCACAGAGTCCCCCACAACCTTCTGCTCCCCACAGCCCCTAGTTCTGCACTGCCCCTCTCCAGCCAGCCCCCACCATCACCTCCAGAGTCAGCACTTCCCCAGTGCCCGCCCTGCTGCTGACACCCACACTCACAGCCAGGCACAACCCACCTGGCCGTATGGACCAGCAGCTAAAAACAATTTTCCCCTCATCCACAGCCCCTCTGCAGTCTCCCATCTGCCCTCCTTGCTTTGCACACCGGGCGCAGACAGCCCTTTATGTGAGGGCCAGCCTCTGCAAGCCTCACCAGAATACAGACAAGACATACCCTTCAGCTACACACTGCCAGAGACAGCCTCACACCACGCTAAGGGTTCCCTCTGCTCCCTCTCTTTTGGCCTCCTGTGCATACCAGAGTTACTCCACACCCTGCAGACAGACCCCTTCACTCCCAAATGCAGCCACAGACACCTGAAGCGTGCACACACCTGTGGATCCAGAACTACAGAGCACAAAACATTGATCTTGTACAGGCAGGAGGCTGAGTGGAAAGGCAGCAAGGAGGTGGGATCAGACCATTAGTGGAGGTCACAAGCCAGTGTGCTGCCTTTTAGGAAATGCTGTTGCCACATTCACAACTGCATCCACCTCAGTCAGACCCCAGCTCTGTTACCCACAACGTCACAAGGTCTTCATCTGTGCTCACCACTTGCCTGTGCCCCACTGACATTTATCTTCCAGGCAGTCCTCCAACAACTGCTATAATGGACAAACCCTGTGGCAGAAGCAAATGTTCTGAATCACAAATATCTCCCCACCAGTCTGGCTCTGCACGTGCAAACACACAAGTCCTGGCTCCAGGGCTGTGCTGCATCTCTCCCAAGCACTCCCCACCTCGTTCAATACCTGTGCACCTTACAGACAGAGCATTCTTCTACAAGCATCCCAAATATAACCCCTACATTTCCACAGGAGTGGCTTCCCAAACTCTCCATGCAACTCAAACAACACAAATACATCTACACATCCCATATGAATTTTCATGTTATCCAAGTCGACAGTGGTCTGCTGGAAGGGCATGTTACATTGTGGTTGCCAAACCAAGAAACAGACCCCTTAGTTCATCATTAGAGGTGGATGAAGCCTGCTGGGAATGGGGACTGGGACTGCTTAGGGCTTTATTGAGCTTATTCATTCATCCACTTTTATTCAACAAATTATTTTTAAAAATTGTAATATTTATTTCTATTTTTGCAGCATTGCGTCTGATGTTGTATGAAAATAGATCACAGGCTGACCCTTGTACCAGACAGAATTTATCCTAAGTAAGGAGACACAACAACCTGTAAATAATGGAGATAATGGCAATATGCAGACTTGTTCTGTTGTCTCCTCTTGCTATATACACCCCATGATTTTACTTTCAAAACCTCTTCTCATGTTTAACACTGCAGGGGGATGCTTTATTCCTCCTGCACTTTGGACACTAGGAAAAAAAAAACAAACTCAAACATGTTTTTTTCTCTCTGTCATACTGGTGGCATAATCAGCTCTGCCTTGGTTTTCCCTGGCTTCTATCACCAGTTCCTGGGCATAGGTAGTGCCTTTGGTGAGATTTCACCCCATTTTATGCCCTTTCCATTGTCACAAGGTTGGGTCACTTCCTTAAAAGTAACCTGCTGTGGTCAAGGTTGTTTCCCTTGACCTGGTTTATTGCCTTTTAAATGTTTTAGTGTTTTGACTGTTTCTCAGGTTGAGCACAGGATGTTTGTTGCACTGGTTAGAGGTTAGTATTGCGAAGCCTAGGGAGTGATATATGGATGGTTCATGCTTTCTTTTGGATTTAATTTTTCATCCTCTAGTGCTCTGTGGTGAAAAGAATGTTTGCTGCTTGCCTAGGGAGACACCTGACATTTAGACTTTATCTTCTGTAAGGGCTTGGGCCAAAATTCTCTTCTCTGACTTTGGGAATGGCAGTAAAGGGCACAGAGTTGAAGTGAAGGGGGGGACAAAGAGGGATATGTGTCTTTGTGATACCAGGCCACAGTAAGGAGCTGTGCAGTCCTCTGATAAAAGTTCCTCCAATATAAATGGGGTTTTCATCCCCAGGCACCATGCAGAAATTCCTCATTCCCAGAGTACTTGTGGGCCTGGGATGGAGAAGAAAAGAAGACAGCTTGGGCTACAGCATCCTGCTATAATGTTCTAACCAGGGGAGTGCTCAGATTCTGGGTTTGGAGCTTTCACAGCCCCAGCACACTCAGGTAGAATACAAAGGCTGAAGAAAAGGTAAAGAATCCTCCCCTGGAATACTTTTTGCTCAAGCTCAAAGCAAAGAGTGTCTTTTTTTTTTTTTTTTTTTTTTTTTTTTTTTTTTTTTTTCCTCCCCCTGCCTCTGGCTTTATCTCATGTCCTGAGTCAGTAACGTTGATTTAACAGAGACAGATCTGACAGGAGCAGAAGGAATAAGGGAAGGACACCTTTTTGGAGATAACCCTCCTGTGTAAGATAGGTGTGTGAATTTTCCCATCTCCATCAGGAGCCATGATCTCTCCCTCCGGAGCATTTACTTTCTCAGAGCTAAACACACTGGCTTTCAGAAACCCTCCCCTTAGGTGTTACATCTGGTTTGCAACCTGAGGTAGGAAACACCAAGAGATGCTCTGCTGGTTTCCCCATAGCTCCTCATTCCTGGCTTTCCCTGCCTCAACCAGTCACAGTACCAGAGGACAGTTCTGAAGAGGAGAGCAGTTCTGTGGGAATATGAATGATTAATCATAGGTCAAAGATGCCAGGAGAGGTTTCTTCTGTGAGTGAAAGGTTGAAAGTTTGTGTTCCCCACCTGTGTGTGCCCACACCTGCCCCTCCCAAGTATTCAGATATCTGAGCTGTGGTGACTGATGGTCCATTAATAGCTAAAAAACCCCCTTGGCACAATTGCTATAAGAGGTATGAACTTTCTGTAAATGGCACTGGTTTATAGTTGTTGGAATGCATGCTACTTAGATGGTTTCCCAATTTTAAATAAGGATTTTTTGTCTTCCTTCATGTGCCCAGTGTGAGGAAGGATTGGTTGCATTTTTTCTGACCTTCCTGTGGATAAGCAGTATCTGCTGTGCAGAACTGTGGGTGAAGGTCTTCTGAATGATTCTTTTATTTCATCAAGTATGATGGGCTGTAAAAGATAGACCTGCAGCAAGAAGGACTCAGTTATGCTCTGCCCAGTTCTTTTTTTATCAGAAATTTCACTTGGGGGTTGTGTCTGTCAGGTGGATTCTCCATAGCACAGAAATGCTGGGGAGCTTTCCCTGCCATGCTTTGAAAGGAGGCCTGAACATCCTCGGTCTGGCAGAATTTAGAGTGTGTTTAATTCCCCTGTCACTGAAATAAAATTGTATTTGTTTTAGAGATTTGGTGAAATAGTGTTGTTGTTTTCCTGGCTGACCTTTGGAGGCTCTGTATCGCCGTGGCAGCGGGTTGCTATGGGGATCTCCTCACATGTGTGGGAGCATGAACCAGAGCACACAGATACCCTGGGTGCTGCATGCTGCACCTGTGCAGTGGTGCTGCACCACTGGGAATTGCTCACAGAAATCTGCTGGGGTGATTCATTAACATGTAGGAGGTCGAGCTCCAAATTATGTCCCTTTTTTTCCTGCACTTTCCTGTTTTGTTTGGCAAAAGTAACTTTTTTCTAAGTTAGTTACTTATTTTCAGTGGTGCCATAGGTTTTGTTTTCTATTAACAAATATAACTTGCAGCAAACTTGAGGATCAGTCCTGAAGAGCTCAGGTTAAGCCAAGGGTTTAAGCTATACATATTTATGATGTAATTACTCTCTTCTTTTTTTCCCTTGTTTTTTTGTGGTTTTGTATCACCTGTAAGGTAAAAGTGTGTCAGTGGTTAATTCCTCCTGGAGAAATCCAATACAAATTCAGCAATACTTTGCTGTTGGACAGATCTGAAAAGAAATGATTAATCTACTAACCTTGGATTTAGGAGATATGGATTTGAGTATCTGCTTGCTGCAGATTTTCCATGTGACACTGATGCGTAAATATCCTCGAATATGGCCACTAGCCTCTGTGCTTGAGTTCACAGCCTGCAAAATAGCATCACCCTGTCTCTCAGGGCAATGTGAGAAGAAAGAAGGCACACAGCTTCAGCTGGGTAATCCCAGCTTCTTTACAAGGGAATCTGCTGGCTGACAGCAGCAGGGTAAGCAGAAGGTGACTGGGAATGAGTGAGGAAGAGAAAGCAGTGGCAAAATATTTTGTTGCAGTTTTGGGGTTGTGCAGGCATACACTACAAACTGAGGCTGCTGTGGGTTCCACACAAGTGCCTGGCAAAGGCAAGGCTATTTTCAGGAAACTAGACCATAATTTGCAACTGCTCATGCTGACACAGATTTTTCTATAGTTTTGTGTCTCAAGCACACTTCTGTTTTGTATGGGCATAATTAGTGCCAATGACTGTCTCCCAAGGGAGTGTCTGAACTGGAACTCAGCCATCCTGAAGATAAAGTATCAGCAGAAGGTTATCTAAGAAAACAGGTACATCCTCCTAGTCCCCATCCTCCTTCCTCATATCCCATATGCAACCTCTTTTACACAGTCCCAACTATTTATTATTTCCTCAGCTATTCCAGAGGACAGACCATTTTTGCCAAATATTTGCCACCCTGCATGAGACACACCATAGGCTGACTGTAAGTACCACATCCAATCTTTCATGTATACATGCACTGTCTCCCCAACCCCTTCCAAAACAGACCTTCTCTCTGTCTTTTTGGTCAAAAAAATCCATCATCAAAAGTATGTATTTGTTTTAAGTGAATCCAGAAACCAAGGCTTCGAACTGCTGTCTTTTGCAATTTCCTGAGCCAACCCCACTTCTCTGCACAATTCATCACTGCTTTCTTTGTGCTCTGCCTGCTCTGCCCCCGAGAAACATTCAAAGACATTGAGTACAGGCCTTAAAAGCACACATGCCTGTGCATGGCTGTCTCTACACATCCTGAGGCTGTATGGGCTGAATTCTCCAGGATTTGGAGCTTGGGGGAGGAATGCATCCAGCAGACACGTCACAGGCAGGGGCCACAAGAAGTATTGCCAGAGCTGAGTGTAAAAGTTGATATGTTGGAGAGAAAAATCACAAACATTCCCCAGCAACTGTCATCGTGGTCCATCTCCAAGAAGGGCTTCACATCTGGGAAGAAACTGCCTGCAGGTAATTGGGTTTGCTAGATTTGCCTCTCTAATTAATAAGTGATTTGACTTGGAGATTGAAATAATAGTTGAAATGATGGCATAAGCACGGGGGCATTGGGGCTGCTGTTGCTGTACTGCTCAGAAAGGACTTTCCTGCACAATCTAATGACACTGTATGGCAGGTTGAGGAATGTGAAGTTGTTTGCCCAGGAGACCAACAATGTGATAATATTGGCATATAACCTTCTAGTATTTGAGTAATTAGTTGCTTAGCTACTTTGGATAGGTCATTATTTTGCAAACTGGAAACATTTGCAAGTGGTGATATTTTCCTCGGTATGGTGAAAGAGCTAAACCTATTCTGGCAGTGTACAACTCCTAGAAATATATATGCATAAATTGTTTCTAATGAGACCATCTGCCTTTTATAGCCCCTTTGGAACTAAATAGTACCCAAAGACCACTCTGTCTTTCAGATATCCGTGGTCAGGAAGGCTGCTCCTGGCAATAACAGTATGTAGTATTTTGCAGCTAGAGAAGCTTTTTGATTCCTACATTTCAAGACGTGTTTGTGTGTGCACGTGTGCATGATGCTGCTTATATTTGTTAATGTTATTAGAAATCACTGTCCCAAATCTCTTAAGAGATAGCATCTGGTAACTCATCTGTTAAATTAGTATTTTCAAAGATAACAGAAAGTTCAATCTTTCACTTACAGGGCTGGGGGCAGCTTGGCAATGATTCTTCACCATGTCAGGATCTTCCTGTATTTGCAAAGAAACAGCACTGATTTAAAGGAATACCCTCAATTTAAAAATCACAGCTGAGTTGCTCAGACTCAACATCTCACTTTGAGGCACTCACATTTTGACACTGGTGTAAAAACTGTGCAACTTCCTGGGTGTTGTGTGCACAGCTCCCCCTGAGCTCAGCACATCGAGGACACAAAGGGGCTCAGCACCCCTCAGTCTCCAAGCAGCTGCTGTCCTGGTGCCCAAATCAGGCCTAGGCAACAAGTTTCTTCTTTTACTCCTGTTTATAACCTCACACCAATTACTACAAAAATAACAGGATAACCTGTAGTTCAGCACTTGCCTGCTCCTTGCCTTCACTGGGCTGGAGCCGACTGACTGAGAATAGTGGAGTCTGGTGCTTTTCTTCACGTCAAGTTTTCAGTCATAGCCCCTCTCAAGTCCTCCTATAGCAACACAGACCTTTAAAAAGCCTCCACTGACTGTTTGTTTGTTTGTTTGTTGCTTTACTCTGCAACCACGTGGATGCATTAGCTTTAGTCTGAGGATTTGTGAAGTCATGCTCCGTGTGGTTTCTCTTTAAATACTCCCTGCAGTTTGTGTCGGAGGAGACCTCAGGCATGTGCTGGGGGACAGCCTGTCTGGGAGGGAATTCTGCATGGGCAGGGAAGAGGTCATGGCCCCTGGCAGCTGCTGGGGCCAGCTGGAGTCCTGACCTGTGGCTCCAGGGTGGCTGTGGCTGGGCACACTGGGTGTGTACTGGGCACACTGGGTGTGTACTGGGCACACTGGGTGTACTGGGCACATTGTGGGTATACTGGGCACATTGTAGGTATACTGGGCACACTGGGTGTGTACTGGGCACACTGGGGGTACTGGGCACATTGTGGGTATACTGGGCACACTGGATGTGTACTGGGCACACTGGGTATGTACTGGGTGGGCACACTGTAGGTGTACCAGGCACACTGGGTATGTACTGGACACACTGGATGTACTGGGTGGGCACTGTGGGTGTACTGGGCACATTGTGGGTATACTGGGCACACTGGGTGTACTGTGTGGGCACACTGTGGGTGTACTGGGCACACTGGGTGTACTGAGCATATTGTGTGTGTACTGGGCACACTGGGTATGTACTGCGCACACTGGGTGTACTGAGCACATTGTGTGTGTACTGGGCACATTGTGGGTGTACTGGGCACACTGGGTGTGTACTGGGTACACTGGGTATGTAGTGGGCACACTGGGTATGTACTGGGCACACTGGGTGTACTGGGTGGGCACACTGGTGAAACACCCATCGAAGGAGGAGGAGAGCTGCACTTGCACAGGGGGAGAGGAGGCCAGGCACACAGGTCATGGAGCAGGGACACAGCATTCCCACTGAAGAGCACCTGCCTGTTGAATGGAAAGGTTACCCAGGGAGGGATTTTCTTGAGGCAGTCTCACAAACCTCTCCTTCCTGAGGAATCTCTTCTTCTCAGCGTGTGGCTCCAGCCCCCCCAGAGCCCTCAGGTGTCAGCACAGCCTTTCACCTTTCCTTGGATTAGCTCAGCTAAAAGCCATGGGTGCCCATGGGACAGTGCACAGGAGGGTTTTCCAGGGCATACCTGCTAGGTGACCAGCCCTGAGGCAGTCAGATGTTTCCATGATACTCTGTCTTGAATTAAATATTCTATGCCAGGTCATGTTAATTAACATTCCATCTGTCATAACACAGCAGGGTAGTGAGCTGAGGTGGGGGGGGAGGATAAACACTTTCCTATTCACTACCTGCTGTTAATTAGAAGAGAAAATAAATAATATTTTTTTTTAAAGGCTACACTCTTTTTAAGGTTTGGTGAATCAGTGCTTTGTGATAACTCAGGTTCTTCGGGTGAATCTAAGGTCTCAGCTATAGCCAAGATTATTCCAGAACTTTAGTCAATGAGCTTAGTGCATATTCTCATCTTAATTACAGCCTGACAGTAGCCATGCTACATACAGCTCAGGACAAATGCACATTCAGGAGCTCAGGGTTGGAGGTTTTTTCAGTCATCATCTCAGATGTCTCCCTTTGAAATCTCACTTGCCCTATTTCCTCTCAGAGGAAAGTTTTGCTGGGAAGTTTGATAAAACTCCCTTGGTGTTTTTAGAGCTGTAGCACTTTGAAATGTATCTGAACTTTCCTTTAGAGAACTTTTTCCTTTTTTCCCTTTTTCTTTCTCAGCTCAAACACACTCCACAATTGCTTGGCCTTGTTGTGTACCTGTTTGAGGTAAGTTAACTAGCACAATAAAAATATTGATGAGTTAGCATCTTGCCCTATTTTTTTAAAATGCAACAAAATCCCATTTTCTCTTCTCACATCACACATGAAGGAGTCACCACAGAGTTCGTTGCTTTATGAATAAGCATTTGTACACCACGGCAAGGAACAATACAACACAAGAGAGCTCTGGTACTGTAGGTGGCTGTGCACCAGGTGTGTCTGCCAGCACAGCCATGCCAGCTGTGAGTGTCACTGTGATCCTCATGCAAGCACACTCACATCAAGCTAAGCAGGCATAATCAGCTTGGGGGCTGCTGCAGCTACTTGCTTTTCTCTTTGGCAGGGCTGTTTTTGTAGTTTTATCCAGCCAGCTTTGCTGCTACATCTGTATTCCACGTAGGAGCCTTTGCCAGTACAGAAGGGTGGTGTTCCCCCACCTACAGAACACCCTGATGCAGACACCATGTGACTCAGCTCTAAGAGGACAGCTCTGACACACAGCTTGGTCCCTGGTAGTCTTTGTTGCTGAGATAATGGGATTCCCAAGATATGGGGCTTGGGGAGAGAGCTTGCTTCTCTTTTGAATATAATGGCTGGGGTTGGGTTTGGTATTGTTTTCAGTGAAACACACTTTAAAGCAGAACTTTGTTTTTATCTTGACAGGTTTGTTTGTTTGCAAACACAGAGCCTCTATCATCAGGGCAGGTCTTCTGCAAATAAGTGTCTTAGTGTGGTTAAAAAAGGCCATACAAACATAAAAGTTACCATCTGGTTTGTAAACCACAGCCCAGGGATCAGAGGGGGACTTCCCTTGCACTTTTGTCAGAGCTCCAAGATGTTTTCCTCCGGACTGGGTCACAGCTCCTAGCTGTAGTAGTCTTTGTGTGTTTCAATAGAAATGAGCAAGAGTTCACACCTCAGTCAACAAATGTAAGGAGCCCTAAAAAGTAAATCAACATGAGCAAATTGCTTCTGTTGCATAGAGAACAGTGGTGTGGCCAACGTCACAAATTAAATGTTATGTGCATGAAAGGATGTTCAACCACAGGCAGGAAAAATAAAAGTTCAAAGGAAAATCCATGAGGCAGAGCGAGGCCCACAGAAGCGGATGGACAGCAGGTGAGGAGCAGGGATGGACCTGTGGGAAAGTCCATGAGCACACTGGGATGAGTCCCTTTCACTGAAATTGTAATTTGCTTGTGTGACAGAATCCCTGGAAAAGAAGGGAAGTGACAAGACAAATGGCTACATTCATTTTCATAGGTTTGGGCACTGAGGGGTGGAATCCAAACTGGCAGAGTAGTTGTATTCCAGTGGGTAGGAGCGCCAGGAGGAATTTTTACTCCTTACCAACTCCAACATGAGGTGGACTCACCAGAAAATACTTACCAGGGTGTAACGAAAATCAGAAGTGGACAAACAGGGTCTTCCTTTAGCTATTCTGCCTCAAGTACCCCCCTTTGGACATAAAGAACAGAATCAGAAGCTGAAGTCACGGGGGAAACTCTTCATCCCCGCCTGCCAGTGCAGACAACACTGAATGGCTAGAAATAGCGAGGCCTCCGACATGATCTGGTGTTCAAATCTTATTTTTGTGTGTTACAGTGTTACAAAAATGTTACAATGGTGTTAAACTTTGACCACAAGGATTGACAGGAACCTCTCTGTGTTCCCCTCCTGCCTTTTCTTCCTGGTCTTCAGTTTCATCTCTATCGTTGTGGTGCTGCTCCGGCCCTTTCTGAATTTATTTTATCCTCTTTGTACAAAGACTCTTTTCTTTTAGGACTTGTCCCTGTTCCCCGAACTATTTTTACCATTTCCACCTCAGTCTCTTTCCCCTCTGACTCACTGCTGGGAATCCTCCCCTGGATCATTCCTCCTTTTCTCATCCCCACAGCGTCACTGCTCCTCTGCTAGAGGTCAGAGCAGGAATCACTTCTTGATTCCTAGCTATAAAAAAAGCCATATCTTGGAAACTCAGTGCCTGAGGACAGTCTTGTGACTGCTCCTTCCAAAAGCAGAGCAAACAGGCTTTTGTGGTTCTTGCAGGGTTTAGCCAAGGTGCCCACCACTGAAGTGACACGTGTCTTTTAGATAATTTGAAAAAGATGTTATAGCATATAGAAATCAACCATAAATATAGAAAATTGATAAATTCATATCATGTAATCAATATATCAACACTGGTCATTTTAAAGGATAAAACAACACTTTCTCAAACTATTATACACCTATAAAACACTCAGATTTGTACCCTGAGAGGGGAGGAGTCCCTGCTGTTTCTGTTTGGTGTCCCTGCATTGTCCTTTGGATGTTCAACATCTGCCAAAAAGGACTGGGCACTGGGTGGGAGCTGGGATGCTTTTGACCCCTTTCTGATGCCCTGGCCACAGAGAGCAGCCACCAGCTCCTCCCTGGAGATGGCCACCTTCAAAGGCAAAAAAACTCCGTTTCCTCCTCCCGCAGAAAGCTGTCCTCCTTGTCCTGTTAATGAATTTTTAAAGGCAATAAACCTCAGCTTCTTTTAATAATTAATTTTCATCTGACCAAGTTCCAGGTGGGTATTTAAGCTTTCGCTTACTGCTGGGACTTTTGTGGATGGCAAGGAGCCTGTGAGCCACATGGGCTGGAAACGCGGGCGCTCCCAGCGCTGCCCTGAGCCTCCCCGGCTGCCCGGGAGCCGCTTCCCGGGCTCCTCGCTCCGGCTGCCCGGGAGCCGCTTCCCGGGCTCCTCGCTCCGGCTGCCCGGGAGCCGCTTCCCGGGCTCCTCGCTCCGGCTGCCCGGGAGCGGGCTCCTCGCTCCGGCTGCCCGGGAGCAGCGGCGTGCAGCGGAGCTGTGTCTTTAAGAGCCGCATCCCCTCCAAGTGCCGTGCCTTTGGGCTTGTGCTCTCCCTCCCCCAGACCTCAGATTCCCTCTCCGCAGGATGTCGGCTGTCCTCCTTGTCTCCTCCCTTCAGTGGGATGGTTTCCTCTGCTCTCGCTGTGATAAGAGTTTGTTTTCTTCTCCAGCATACCCTGGGCTAATACCACTCTCTGCATTTTTCTGCTTTGATACCTGCATTTATGTTCTGATTTCTTTCTCTCTCCTGGGGCCACGCTGCTTTTCTTTTCTCACCCAAAGCAGCTCTGCAGTAAAGACAGGTATAACTAATAGCACCGGGCTTCGTCAATGAAGCAGAGTTCAATTTACCCTTTGCAGGGATCGTGCAGGCGAGCAACATCAGGCTAAGATTTATGTGGAACTGTTTGTCTAAATGGGCTTCCTACTTCCGTATTTCCATGGAGTGAGGAAGCTCCCAACATCTGCTCTGTGCCTGATACCACTTCCGATTCCACAAGTAGGAACTTCTCCCAAGAGACCAGGAGCAAGTCGTTTCCCAAGCCGGTGGGGATTTTGAATCAGGGGCTGTTTCCAGCAGGGAGATGGATAGGTGCAGGGTGTGGGTGTGCTCTGCATCTCCTGCCTGCACACAGCCTGCATGAACACTGGAAATCCTTGGCTTCAGGCAGCTAAAACTCCCTTTGCTCTCTGAAGGGAAGGGGAGACATCCAGCTTGAAGTCCATCTTCTCAGAGGGCAGAGGAGCTCTTGTTTTGCTCAGGCATCATGCATTTCCCATCCTCTCCAGAGAGAAACCCCACTGTTGCTTCCACTCTTGCAGGGATGATGAGAAAGATGATGCTTTTCTTGCCTAAACTGCGGCATTCTTGTCTCCTGAGGGACAAAGTGCAGCTACTGGAGAACAGGCAGCATGTCCAGAGCGAGCTCCCTGCTGCTGGGCACTCCAGGGGTTTGGTGCTGAAGGAAGACTCCAGTGAGCCTCAGACCCACAGAGACTCTTTTACACTCAGGCTTCAACTAGAGAGAAATCCAGTTTTCTGCCTAAAAGTTATGTGGTTTATGGCTTTTGGAATGTGTTCTAAAGCTCTTATGTGTCACATGTGGCCCCCTGCAAGGCTGTGCAAGCATCCCAGCATTTTACTGTGCAGATTCTCCTGCCTTCAGATGGAAGGAGATGTTGAAACTAATGAAAAATAGACTGATTTTATACCAGACCTGTAACAGAATAATTTGAGGGGAATGTGTTAACTTTTGTTTTATTTAGCTTTGCCAACTTTCAAGTCAGCTCTCAAGCAACCCAGAAGGTTTTAGAAAGTGTTTAATCTAACTCAGACAATTTCCTGAACTCCCTAACTGGACCACCCCATTTTCTGAAACTCTGCCAAAAGGCCTCAGTTACTCACAGGCTCCGGCGTGCTGCTCTTTCACAACTCCTTGCTGTCCTCTCACCCCACTCTGGAGCCTTTGTCTTGCCTTAATATAGCGCAGAAAGAGGAACCTCCCAGACCTCTCTGTCAGTGCCTGATGGAGCAAACACTGCCATCAGGGCTGGGGTGCCTGATGAACCACTGTCCCAGGGGTTTCCAGGCTGTGCATGGTGTGAGCATGGACACCCAGCCTGCCTGAGATAATCTGCTGCTCCAGGTGTGCCCTGCCAGCCCCACTGCCTGTGCCAGGAGCCTCTGTCCCTAGAGAGCCAGGGGACACTCCCTGTTGGCCCTACAGGACAGTGGGGCAACCTGGCTCACACACTGGGCTTGCTGTCCTGATGCCTCTGATCCTCCCTGCCTGTGCCTGGCAAAAAGCAGAGGGGCAGTTTCTCATGGCCACAGGACAAGGAGATGCTGAGCATCACCTCTCTTCCCACCTCCCTCACCCTCCATTCTGGGTCTACACAGCTGGGTACACAGAGGCACATACAACACACAAGGATGCCAGAGCCCTCAAAGATCCATCTTTCAGACCTTAAGAATTATTTCTTTTTCCAGCAGAGCCAGGCTGTAGCACAGTTTTAACAAAGCTGCAGCAAACTGGGGTTTTAGTCACTCCCTCACTGAGAGATGCTTGCTGTTTGGGGACTTATCATCATGTGATAAAAGTGTCCTCCTCAAACTTGGTTTCCTGCTCTTCTCCTGTGCTTCCTCCTGTTGTCCACCCACACTGCTGGCTCCAAATAAGGGCAGTGAGCTCCCTAGAGCTCTCCACCACCTACTCATCACCCTGCTGTCCTTCCTCCCCTGCCTACTTGCCCTGTCCCCTCCTGGTCACAGAGGAAGTAGGATGACAAGAAAAATTGGCTCAACTTTTCCAGGGATTTCTGGAGGAATTTGTTCTCTCGACCTGGACCTGGACCTGGACCTAACTGACCCATCTTTAGGATTTTTACTGGAAAATGTGTTAGGCACCCACAAATCCAAATGAAATAAAAAGCTGAGGGGAAGAGGATAAAGACAGCAGTAAGAAAAGTGATGAATGAAGCTGCTGGGGTCTGCAGCTTCTCTCTGGTTAAAAATGTCACAGACCTCACCAGAAGCCATCCCAAGTGCTGGTGTCAGAGCTTACCTCACAGCACAGTCCTGCAATGGGATGATCAATACCAGCACATGCAGGAAGCTGGTGGTGTTCCCAGCTCCCCAGGCAGGGCTGGAAGAAGTGATGAAACCTCCAGAGCTCACAGCTTTCCTTCCCTCTCCCAGAGGAAGCAACTTTGCTGCAGGGGGGACAGTGCCAGTAGGGAACAGTAATTTTCTGAAGACAAAATATCGCCAAGGGCAGGGACTTTCCTGGAGGAAGATGGGAGCAGAGCCATTTGGGAATGGCAGAGCTGGGTTCCACATACTCAGGAGGAATGGCTTTCCTTGGGTCTTGTAGGTGAGATGCATCTCTAAGGAAGTTAAATCTCCTGCTTGCACTCACTGGAAGTCTCTGCTCTGATCAGGATGGCACACAGAGTTCCACAGCTTCAGAGTCAAGGAGTTATTGCTCAGATATCATTTCCCTACCCTTCACAGAATTATTGCAGCAGGAAGAGGATTAACAGGTATGCAAATCACAGTGGAGGTGGGGGGAGAGCTATGCTAAAAAATTAATAAATGCCACGGCGGTATTGCTGTTCAAGCTCTCTGGTGCCGTTTTAGGAAAGCTAATGTGTTTGCAGGGTGACTGCAAGCCTGATGGGAAGAGGGAGCCAAGAGCCAACCTTCCCACTCCTGGCTCCTGCTCTGGGTCAGGTAATAGGATCTCCTGCACAGCTGGGGCTGGGAACAAGCAGCCAGCACCCCCTGCACACACACACACACACACACACACACACACAGACTGCATGTCCCTCCTCAGATGCTCAGGACTGCTGCACGCTGAGGAGGGGAGGTGGCAAACGATGGCAGGAGCAGAGCCAGAGCTGTCTGTTCAGCCGAGTGAGCGAGGGAAGGCACTCGGCAGTGTCTGTCTGTGCCGGGACTGACTGTGGTCCCTGACACTTCATGTCACCCTGCAGCCACACGGCACAGCCTGCCCCTGCCGTCTGTGCCTCGTCTATCGGTGGCCAGCAGGGCCAGGCAGGCCGGGGCGAGCAGGCAGCTGAGTCCTCCTCCACCCGGGGTACCGCCCCAGATCCCTGCCCAGATCCCTGCCCAGCTCCCTGTCCCAGCTCCCTCTCCCAGCTCCCTCTCCCAGCTCCCTCTCCCAGCTCCCTGCTCCCTGCCCCACTCCCTGTCCAGCTCCCCGCCCCACTCCCTGCCCCACTCCCTGCCCCAGATCCCTGCCCCAGCTCCCTGCTCCAGCTCTCTGCTCCAGCTCTGATTTAAACGGGAGGCAGCACATCTGCACCCCCACCTCACCTACCCCAGGAGAGCACACAGAGTTGCAGGGGGTGGCTAATGGCAAGCCAGAGTGACTTGAATAAGTCCCTTAGTGCCCAATCTCGATTTCTAAATAAGTCTGCTTTAAATTACATTGATTTATGATTCACATATTTTTATTTGATCAGTCAGTGGTGCTGCAAACCTTCAGGCGCTTTAGGTGTTTCTAATCTCTCCATCCTGTTGGATGGAGGCAGAGCTTGCAAAGGGCTTGTTTTTAACCCCTGAATCCACCAGCCACTCAGCCAGGACGGGCCAGCCTGTCTCCTGTCCTCTTACTGGAGCTCTTTTCCTGATGTGATCATAGCATAGATTATCCAGCATCTCTGGGGTCTCCTGCTGTCACATCAGGACACTCAACAAGGAACCAGGGTGAGGATATTTTGGACACTGGTTGTGACAGTCCACATCTCTGGGAGTTTACATTTTAACGTTTGTACCAGGAAAACAGTCTCTCGGTGTCACGGGGTTAGACAAACACCTGATAAAGAAATAAACCCGTCAAATAAATTTACTTTATAAAGGAACAAGCCCCACAGAAGTCTCTGTTGTGTATTTTAAAAACTGCCTCATGCCTTCACAAACAGACTGCCTAGGACGCTGCATTCCATGTACTTGGGAGCCACTGGCAGCAGAAGAGGGACTGTCCTTGGGGCTGCCTTGCTGTGATTCAGCACCAGCTGCTGAGCAGACCAGCTCTGCTAATCCTCCTCCACATCCTCATCCTCCTCCTGCTCCTCCAGCGCTGCCTGGGTGAGGGATGGGGCTGACTCACGCTGTTCTGCCTCTAAAGCAAAGCTGAGGGCCCCACGGAGCACCGAGAGTTACCGCAGGTGAAGTGAAAGCAAACACTGAGCAGGAAAGGCTTTAACCTTGTTAGAAACTTGGTGGGGTGTTTGAAGCCCTGGCAAGTGAAACGTGGGCTGAGCGTGAGGCAGCGTTTTGGAGGTGATCTGCAGCTGTAGAAATCAGCCTGGGCGAGGACTTTCTGGATTCCCCCAGCCCGCACTGCCTGTGCCACTTCTGCTGTGCTCACAAGACAGCCTGGGAGTGCCTGTGCTCCGTGGGTTCCTTCCCTCCCGACTGCTCTTGTTTACTATTAAATAACCTTGAAGGCAGAGACGCTGCTCCGTGTCCACAGGGCTGCTCTGAGCCGCTGCCTTCCCCGGAGTCACACCCCTCCCTTCTCCAGTGTTTCCCAGCACACGGAGCCGCTGCTTCCCCGCTACCCAGGGCCAGCTCCCAGACTTACAAAGCACCTCTTTGCTGCAGCGTATTTGCATCTCTTTGTTGATTTTGCTAATCAAGCTCACTCCTGAGCCTTTGAAAGCAGCAGTACTCAAAGGCACTCCATCTCTTTGGGCATGGCAGCCATTTCAGGAGAGGTAACCCTTGGGGAGCAGGCAGGTTTGGTCACTAGGCTGTGTTGGGAGCACCAGGATGGATGGGCACAGCATCCAGGTTTCCGAGGCACAGGTTTACCCAACTTTCTGAGCCAAGGTAATGCCACACTGCCACCAAAAGGGCAACACCTCCCTGACTCTCCCTGACCCCTTGCCCTGCTCCCAGACCTGAGCAGCACTACCACCTTCCCTTGCAGGGGGATGGGTGGTCTCCCACACTGTACCATCCCACCCTGTATCCACCCACCCTCAGTGGCTTCTGGATCTGTTGTCTGCTGGTTTGGTGAGTGCATCCAGCCCCTGTGGGGACATTCCCAACACTGCGATGTGCTGAGCTGGCCCTGCAGGGAGGTGTCTCAAATCCCCAGCTGATCACAGCAGCAGGTGGGTAGCACAGACTGGGTCCCTGGGCTGGGGAAGCTGAGTTGTGCAGGGCAGCCAGGAGATACAAAGCCATCCTTATGACATGGAGCTAGGGGACAGAAGGATGAACTCACTGCAAACCCAACACCATGCCTTGCTTAACTACCCATGGTCGGCCCAATTCAGAAAGAATTATATTTGTGTAGACTGGAAGGTCACAAAGATATTTAAAAGTGACATTTACCCTAAGATGTCATGAAGTGGGGAGACAAGGTACACAGCTTCAAACTAGTTGTTTCCCTTGGTGCTTTATGCCATCAGTTCCAGCACCTCAGCAAGGGAGCCCAGGCCAGGCCCCACTGAGTGGTCAGACACCAAATGCCCATTAAATTCCTGTGGTGGTGGAGGAACTTCCCCCCAACAAGCACCCACAGACCACAGATGTGACACGTGGCAGTGGCAGCCCAGGTCCCCCCACTCCCAGAGCTGGGCTCTGTGCTTACCAGAGGCAGTTTGAGAGCAGCCAGGCCAGGCTGTCACAGGAGAGTCCCTTCGGCATATGTTGGCTCCAGCTCTGAATTTGCATACTGTATTTGCCAAGGGTTATTAGTGTTGATCAGCTGTTAAATAATCTGCCCTTTTCATTTCAGGAGGCCTGTCAGGACTTGCCTTCACGTAGGCTTTACTTAAACAGGAGTTTCATGGCATATTTGAAAAGGGTTTTCATTAGGTAGCCTTTTCCTTGAAAATTCGACAGCTACAAATACTAAACACTGTCTCTGACATCACGGGCGTCTGCCACATGTGTTGCCTAACCCTCTACATCCTCAGTGTGTGGAAAAGCCTGCAGCCACAGAGCAGTGGGAATTGGGCTGCAGTCCCACTGGCACTCCTCATTGTGCCAAGGAAAGACCCGAGCCAGGAGACGAAGATAAAAGCAGATCCCACATCAGAAAATGAAATTATTCCCTGTTGGAGAAGGGTGCTCTGAGCTTGCTGTACACAGGTTTTAAAAACAGCCTCACCCTGCTCTGCACCTGCAGGGGTACAGTCTTTGGGGTGACTTATGGTTGTGTTTCAGCATCCTTGGTTTTATCTGTGTCTCTTCAGAGCCTTACACCCTTTGCAATTAGCCAGAAACAGGAGCTCCAGAGCCTGGGGAGGCTGGGAGCACGGGCCAGTGGTTCAAAGGGGGTGGCTTGTGACTCACAGGGAAGCAGCAGGATGGGGTAAGAACCACACTTTGTGGTTAGGCAACACCGTCAAAGGACTCTGGAAAGTCAGGTCAGGAAAAAACCTCACTTCAGGACTGAAGGGAACTGCAATAACCAGCTGGTTTCCTCACATGTAACTATGCCCACTACCCTACAAATTTTTAAAAGAGCCAGAAAGGAATGAAAAGTATGGATGTGGTAGTAGGGATCTGAAGAGGGGGTTGCTATGCATACTGGATAGTCTTGAATAGCAGTAGAAAAACTGTACTAATCTGAGGGAAAAGGACCTTTGCTGTTACCAACAAATGAATTAAAACCCCTGCCTGCAGGACAGCCCCACATCTCCCATTCCTCTCACCTGCAGATTTTGAGAGCCTGTTGAATTCCAAGGGCTTTCCACCACAGTTACTTCAGCACAGGGGAAGGAACCCACAGTGCCAGGGGAGTTTGTTGCCCACTGCCCACCTGCCATGCAGAGCTGTGCCCTCCTCTTCACCAGGGCTGAGCCAAAGCTGGTTTCCAGGGGTACATCCAGGTGGCAGCTGCCTGCTGGCAGCGAAAAGGGGGAGCAGGGAGGTCCCTGCAGAGCCGAGATGGTCGCGTTTTCCTCAGCCATGCCCAGTAGGACAAGAGGGTGGCACACCAAGCTCAGTCTTCACTTTCTCTCCCACCACTCCTCTGGGGAGAGGAAACAAAAGCTGTGAAAACCAACCAATTTGGCTGTAACGAACCATAAAACACGGGATCAGCTCTCCACCTCTGGGTCACCTCGCCAACAGAGTGCTTGGTTGTGCCTTGCTGGTACTGCCTGTGTCACGGTCATCAGGCAACAAAGCCAGCATTTAGAATTGATTAATTGATTTGTACATTAAATAGGTATTTGTGCTCAATTATTGGCAGGTTTGTTAATAGATTATTATTTAAACAATTGCGATATTTTAAATTACACGTTATTTTATAGATGCACATTTACTTGAAAAAAAGAGCTCCCCTTGCATCTATTAACATATTAAAAAGAAAATAAAACATTCAGGCTGTTATAATGCACAATGTGGCATTACTCTGGTACTTTCCCTAAGCTAGGGAAATCTTATTTGTTTAATAATAAGTTAACCATGAATATGCAAATCTGCATCCGTGCAGTACCTCACTGCTGTCACTATTAATGAGTTGCAAATTAATGTGACAACAAAAGGAAAATCTATTTAGTGACAGATTTGTGGTTCCTACCTGGCTCAAGAGAGCAGCCATCTACAGTCACGTCAGTCTGCTGGAGGAAAATGTGCACATGGCATGGATGGGGTTTTCTTCAGGACTGGCAAAGCAGAAATAAGCAAGGGCTCTCTTCACCCCAAGGGCAGGAGGCAGTGCTGCTGCTAGGGATCCATCACACTCCACTTGCAGGAAAACAGTCTCTACATATGCAATCAGGGGAACCCATGCAAGCCACACTAAGGGGTGAAATGCAGAACTAGCAAGGCTGATGCAGGCAGACATCATGGTGGGATACTTAAAACTTCATCTTCTTCAGATCTCTTTGGAGATCCTTGCACCTGGCACTGCTCCAGGTGAATCTTGGATTCCTGTCACCTGCTTTCTGCTCCTCTTTGTAGCAGAAATGCAATGGTGAATGAGCACACTGAGAAAAGATCTATGTCTTCACAGTTATGGCATTCAGCTCTCCTGCCTTGTGGTGCCTCTCCTACCACCATTGGCCTCATACTGAAATGAAAAAAATTTAAGCAGATAAATTGCTATTTTTCCAGTTACCTTGGATCTGTGCAGGTTTAAAGCAATAATGTGTGCCTTTTCCCTGTGCAAACTGATGATGCTGAACATTTACCAGCAGCCCCACAGAGCCTGAGATTGGCAGCTGCCTGCACCTACCATTCCCTGATACATCAATGCTCAAATGATGGGACTCACCCTATAGTTTCATTATTTACCACATAAATGAGGGGAGGAGTCAGCTTCAAACTCTTTTGATTCATGAAGTGAGCTTGGCCCCTGGGAGCAGTTTTTGAAATAATTTCTATTCTGCTCCTGCTAACTAAAATCATAGAATCATTAAGGTTGGAAAAGTCCTCCAAGATCCTCAAGTCCAAATGTTAACCCAGCACTGTTAAGTCCACCACTAAGCCAGGTGCCCAAACACCACATCTACCCTTCCTCTGACTTGCCACTCACTGCATCAGTGTCTGTGGCACAAGACTCCAGCTCAGACGCCACAGCAAAGCAGAAAAAATGAGAAGAGTGGCTGGAGGGAGAAATGACCCAACAGGAAACTCCCGGGGCTGACCCCACTCTGCAGAACCCTTGGGTATGGCAGGAAGGCGAAGGAGGGATTCAACGTTTTGGTCCTCAGCAGCGTGGCTTACCTCAAGGGAAACTTCCCAGCACTGCCTGTGCTGTGGCTCCCCCTTAGCCTCCCTGCCAGGCAGCCAGCCTGGAATTGGGTATTCCCTGAGATTTCCCAGCTAGCAGTAAGTAAAAGTTTGGCAAAGGAACCTCTTTGAAGCGAGGCTCATCTTCCTGTTCTAGCTGGAAATAGGGTTTTTCCCTATTGCACCAGTTGTTGTCCAGCACCTCCACAGGACTCCCAGCCAGGCAAATCCAAGTGGTAAGCAGGGGAAATTCAAGGAAACACCTTGGCTTTGCCCCCAACAGCATCAACACTGGGCTTTCACCTTGCAGAAGGCAAGAAACAGGATCAACAAGGTTTTACCATCCCCAAAGGCTGCGTTTCCATTTCCTCATTTTTTTATTAACCTGGAGCAAAGCCAGCAGTGTGAAGCAAGCATGTTTGGCCCCCAGAGGATGCACAGGAAAGCACTTTAAAGGAGAACAGTGTGAGATCAGAAGCTGAACTGCTGAACACAGCCCCATGCTGGCTGGAGCTTGCCCAGTCCCAGCTCTGTGCCCTGCAGGACCCAGACAGATCCAGTCCTGGTGCTGGCCAGTGTTTTGCTCCCTTGCCCACACTCACTGTACTGTCACCACATTCACACATTGCTGGCACGCTGCCATCTCTCCTCTCCCAAGGTAACTCTCCCCTAGGCTTGCCTCCTGCAGAATTACACCTGCATCCAGCCTCTCCTGTGACAATCTCTCCCAAACCACCCAGCACAGGGGCAGCCAAGCCAGGCTCGTGCCCCCTCCTGCTGGGCTGGACCCTCTGTGCTCCCTGGAGCACCCTCACACAGCCATGTCCCTTTAAAACAACACATCCCAGAGTATGGAGCAGTTGTGTTATGTCAAGGGACAGCGCTGGGATCAGGTGTTCCCTGCCATGACCCTATTTTTAGAGCACAGGCGCCTGGGGCAGGCACACACTCTGGCATTACAGCAGCATGAGGCTGTTACTGTATTGGAGCACCAGGCAGGAGCCAGCAGGGAGAAGGCCCAACTGTACCCTGTGGAGGCAGGGAAAGCTGACTAAGCAGAGATGCTCAGGGAACACGTGCTCGGGATGCTTTGAAGAGGAGCTGGCCAAAAGAGGAAGCCCTGTCAATCTTTTGTTTGCCCGAGGGGCTCGGGGAGAAATGAGGTGTCTGCCACACACCCCGGGAAGTGGCACAAAGCTGATTTATACCCAGCTCAAGCCATCCAAGCATTACACAGCTGATCAGATAAAGGTGTCTGTAACAACTGCTTTTAGTGCTCTCCCTTGCCTTACATATTCCGGCCCTCTTCTTTCTGGGAAAATCAGGGGGTGAAAGCAGATGGCACTGGAGAGTAGGGATGTGTGTGTTTCAGTTCCTTGAAAGGCTGGAGACTTTGAAAAGGAAATCCAGCATGCACATAAAAGCACATAAAAGCTGTGCAGGAGAGACCACCATCCCCCTTATCCCAAGTCTGGGAAAAGGAGGTTGGTAGACGTGTTAGGATTAAAATTCCCTGTCCTGTGCAGAGATGAGACTTTGGTGTCCAGCAGCAGACAGCTTTTGGACCCTTCTCTCACCTCTTGGCTCAGCTAAAAAACCACCTTACCCACAGGAACAGCCCCACTGTAAAGCCACACAGTACAAATGCCTGGCAGGAGACTCAGGGGCAGCACACCACAGAGGCACCAGCTCTGAGACCAGGGCACCTTCAGAAATGAGGCACTGTTCTCCCTTACCTTCAGCCTCCAGGACAATGCAGTAACTTCTTCCCAGATGCTTTTCCCAGACTGACCAGGTGCTCTGCTCAAGACCCTTTGGGTGGAGTCCTGGCCCCCATCAGAAGAGCAGCACAGTTTAAACACCTCAGTGGCAATTGGCTTTCAAAGACGTTCTACTCTTAGTAACAGGCCCAAATTAAAACTCAGGAGTTCACAGCAAGAATTCCCTTCCACAAGGGGAAGGTAGAGTGGGTCTGCCCAAGCCCAGGGAGCCCAGCCTCTTAGATACAAGTTCCAGAGCTGAGCAAAAGTGACATTCTGGTCACTGTCCTTTTAAATCCTCCCAAAATGTGCTCATAGGTTTAATGCTCCACATTAAAACTAAAGCATTTCCCCTGGTACTGTTTTCCTGCACTCTGCACACTCCATTGAAAAAAGAATTCCGCCAATTGAAATGACAAGGATGTCAAAGGGGGGAAAAGGATTGAACCTACCCACTAAAAGATGGTGCAGAAGGCATTGTGAACACTTTTAAACCCTTGTCCCACCAAATGCACCCACGTGATGTTTTCATGCAACACGGAATTTAGAAAGCCAATACAGACTGTACCCCAAATTTCAAAAGATGCTTACCTGTACCTCTACCAGCCCTGCCCCACTTTGGAACCTACACCCTCCTTTCATAAACATTCATGAGAAGAAGCTCATGTCACAACCAGGCAAGGAGTTAATGGGAGTCACTTTAGCCTCTTCATTTCTCAACAGTTTTATTGCCTTTAAGAAAATTTTTGTAAAATATAAATACAAAGGCAGAAGATTTACTTACAAAGTTAAAACACAGATCTCAAACATAAACACACAATTCAGAAAATTTAGTTTATGTACAGTTTCAAGCAACTTCAACATATGTTAGTTTTTCAATATTTTACAAGGTACAGAAAAAATAGTTCAAAGTCTTCTTTAAATAAAGAGCATAAAATGTTTAAACATATATAAACAATCCGGTTTGATGTGTGAAAACTAAATTTCACAGCTTTTAAATTAGGATATAAAAGTTCTTACAATTAGTTGATGCGTATGGATATGGTTTAATTTATATTACAAACTATTGAATTATATTCAATAGTGCTTACCTGGCCAAAGCAGGTAATTCTGTAAACAAAAAAAATGAAAATAATATCACCAAGTGCCTTACCGAATTCTATCTCCCCAACAAGCCACACGACTTTGATCACATCACCTAGAAAAAGTATGTTCTGTGTAATCAGTGCTTTGTATGAAACAAAGTCAATGTGTGTGGGCGTGTTCTTTAAAAAAAAAATGTGTTCCGAGTAATAACAAACTTATCCCAAAGCCTGTGTGCATTTAAAGAAACATTATATAACAATTTTTGTAAAAACCGATTGAAGTTAAAAAAAAATTCTTCCAAAATCCATCCAACTGGAATTCAGATCTCTTATATAAAGGAAAAGATATTTTCATATTTAATAGTGTCCTTTCTTTACAGAAACAATTTCATTTGAACACATATACATAAAGAAGTAACTGTATAGAGCACTGTACATTAAATGGCCTGATGGTTCACCAGAGGATGTCGAAGGGAGGCTCCTCGTGCGGATGCAACCAGTGAAGCTCGGAGCCGAGCAGAGTCTTGAGCTCGCTTGTGAACTCTACCAAGTCCAAGAGCTCTTTGCTCTCTGGGTTAAAAGCTTCAAGGTCCGTAGCACAAGAGAACAACTGGCTGAGGGAAGTCTGTTTGTAAAACTCTGCCTCCGTGATGGTGACGACTTCCAGGTTGGGGAAGTTGCAGCGGAAGATGCGCGATGACATTTTTAGTCTCTTCACCACGTCCGAGAGCAGAAGCCAGTTCCGTGGTCTGTGGAAGCAAAGGAGAGAGAGGCTCCAATAACTGGCAGTAAGTGGCAGGATTCCTGACCCTTCCCCACACTGCTGTGTGACAAACCCTCCCCGTCCCACGCCCACAAACCATCCCTCTGAAATCAAAGCTGTCGCTCAGGGGTCAAATGTAACACATGAACAGGTGTGTATGTATTTATGCAGAGTACTGCTACCTGCAGCTTTGGGAAGGAAGGATCCAGGCATTCAGGGGCACTGGGACCTGTAAAACCTGGGCTCCTCAGTGCCCATGTGGGCCAGCAACCATCCCAACTCAGGATCCCAAAGGTTCGCCCATCTGATCCCAACCTTTATTTCACAAATGAGACAGCTTATAGCTACAACCACAAAATGTACAACCCTTGACTTCCATATGCCAATATTAAATAGAAATCAACAGTAAGTTGGTTTTTTGTCAGATAAACAACACAGTTTTAAAATTCAGTCTTTGTACTTGTCCACTTCAGGGAATTAAGTTAGATCCATCACACATGTAACAAAAACACACTAAAAACCACACTCCTACACAATCAATATTTAAAACCAGCTGTCATCAAAATTGGTGCAAATGGCAAACAACAGTCATTTACAAATCTAATTTATACCTTCAATATAATAGGTAATACAACTTTCCAGGTCTTTGCTTATTATTAAATACCATAGATCTTCCCTAAGATACTTATTTGTTTGTTCCAATTCAAAGTTTTAAACCCATTTTGCTACAAAGTCTAGAAAAGCAGTAATGGTGTCATTTTTGTCATCCACAAAAGCATGTCCACTCAGCAGCAGAACAGAAAAGCCCATGAAATACAATTAACACCTTACAAACATGATACCCAAATTTAAGTGCTAGAAGCACTTCTATTTTTGAAAGTTATAAACAAGGCGCCCATCTGGGATGAGGAAAGGAATTTCTGTTCAAACGTCACTTTTCCTGCTCGGGAATATGGCAGTAAAAACTCAGCCCTGACAAACAGCCTTTTCCCCTCTCACCTCCTATTAGTTTATTTCCAAAAAAAAAACCCAGCAGTATTGACCTCTCATTTATGTTACATAAATACAAACACTTTTCCCCACCAACACAAACTGCCACCAACCCAAGCAGATCATCCCAGCTGTTTTTAACCCCAAAATTTGTGTTTGTTCTTACCCCTGAGAGAGACACACTTGAATGTTGTAACACGGTAAGGGAGGCTCATCCAAAAATTCAAATTCAAACACATCGCTAAAGCCATCTTCATCTTCATCACCTGGGCCAGGAGGATTTGCCAAGATATCAAATCCAGATTCATCTTTTGGATCTGAATAAAATTGAATAAAGGTGCTAAGTCAGCAATGAAAAGACTGTTGCAGATCTTGCTTTTTTTTCCCCAATAACGTGATCTGTAAACAAAATCAGTTTGCTTCCTTCCCAGCTTCCTCCACCACCACAACAAAACAGCCCCCACCCCCGTGTTTTTAAAGTCTCTGCATACAAAGAAATAAAGGGCAACATTTGCTCACCGCACACAGAGCTGCCATAGAAATCCCAGTACAAACCAGGGTCGTCAACACTTCGACCTTGCAGGTCAGTTAAATACTCTGGAGAGGAAAAAACAACAACAAAAACATACTGATGAGAACAAAAAGCTGGCAAGTTAGGAGACTGCACGTCACAGAGCCTCAACACACGTCCTCCAGACCTTCCATCAAAAAATCCCACACCATATTCCTGGCACACATGCTACAAACAACAGCATAGATATATATACACCATTCTCCCACATCAAATAATGACCTACCCCATCAAATAATCAGTAAGGTCTAAAAGGGACAGACCCAACATTAAGCTTCAGGTACTGAGAGCAGTATCTTATTTTTGTGAAGATAGGATGTACCACATTTTTTGGCCTTCAAAATTATTCTGGACACCAATTTGAAGGTGAAACTGTGGCCCCAAATAAACTGATAAAAAAGATTTTTCCATACAGGCATGTCCAGAAGATGTAGTTCTTTTCTACAGATATAATTTGGGAGACCTATAAGCTGAATTGGTGAAAAGATGTTGGGATTCAGGATGGTAGGAAGTCAAAGATACTGGATTTTGCTGGAGTCTTGAAAGACCTGTGTGCCTTGTATACTGCACCGTTTAAACAGGTAAGCATTTAATCTCAAAATAATGGACTATGAACACTGCAAACATGCTCAGAGGTAAGTTATTAGGGGATGCCAATGTCTTCATCCAAAACTAAAAGGAAAAAAAAACACCCTAAACCCATGTTAAAACATGGGTATGTTTAAAGATAAGAGCCTTTAATGTATTTTTACAGTATTTCAGATATAAAACAAGGCAGAACTGGCAAAACCAAAAATAGCCTAAGATAAAAAGCAAGACCATGGGAAAACATAAGTATGTTTAACAAACAGCTATTTGAATTGGCAAGATTTTAATTTTAATTTCAAGCAGAAAACCGAAGGCACCGAAACAGCCCGCTGACCTCCTACCCACCTATCAAATCTGACAGTGGATTAATCCTTATGACTTATTAAGAGTCTCAATTAGAAGGAGCCCCCAACCATGGCTGTGCTTCCCACATGCAACCTCTGAGTTTTGGCAAGCAAAGAGGGAGCTTTACTGCAGCCCAGCCCAGCCCAGCCCATGGCTCCTTGGCATGAAGTCAGCCCTGCCAGGCAGGAGGGACTTTGGGGGACAGGGAACAAGCCCCCAAAGCCAGGACCAGCAAGGCCCAGGCAGCGTGGGCACACACCTGTGAGGAAGGTCTCCATGAGCTCACTGTGGGTCATTTTCACAATGGTCCTCCCAGAGTAGGTTGCAAGTGTTGGATCAGCACCGTAGGACAGCAACAGGCGGACAATTTCCAAGTGGTCGTTTTCCACCGCGTCGTGGATCGGTCTGGCGTGAAATGAAAGAGAAATCACGGCGTTACATTTTGACTCAACAGTATTATGCAAATGCTTCTGACGAGAAACTTCTGACTGTAGATCGAAGTTATTTATAGAAAGTAGCTCTATTAATACAACTGCCAATCATCTTATTGTCGGTTTTACTTGCACACCATTCCCCTCCCCTCCTGTCTTCAGTCAGACTGCTCAGGGCACATATTTCTGTTACGTCTACTCCTTGCTGTACACATTTTCGAGGGACAGTAAAATAATTACACTGCTGTAACAGAAAGCAGGAGTTTGTGTGAAGCCTCACAAACATCATTTTGCTGCAAGTCACTCTACCGTTCCAAATCTGTGCCAATTTAACAGCGTGTTGTGGAGCAAGGCTCATTCAGCCTGCCTCTGGGCAAGCACGGAAATCAGTTACCCGAAGCTCCTAAATTATGTACACAGAAATAAGTTATGAAAATTTGCTAGGAATTAAACTTCCACGCAGAACATCCTCTTTAAACAGCACTTGTGAATGTATTTGCAGCACAATTCAACCCTTCTAATCAGAGAATAGAAAAACATGTTATTTTAAGTGTAGTCCACCCAGAAATTAACGCATTTCATGCGGCGTGAGCAATCTATACAAGCTCAGACATAGATTTTGTGAGCCTTCAGAAGGATTATTCATTAATACACAGGCCTGCAATTCCAGGTTTAGAATTCCTTATCGCTAATTATAAATCGCATTAACTTTTGCCTTTAAAATTGATTATACGTAACAGGGAGTTGTCTGGAAGTAGAACATATTACCCTTCAGACTAATGAAGATGTGTTAAAATCCCATCTTTTCCTTAGACAGCGAGAGCAGGGAACTAAAAGCAGAGTCCAATGCGTGGGCAGTGATCGTGGCAGTCCAACTCAGCACAACACTCCTCCTTTTAGGCTGTCAACACTGCTGCCCCCCAACAAGGCTTTCAAGCTCTCAGGGAGATTGTACAAAAATGCAAGGAAGGAGTTTAACCAGGATCACACATTGCCTTCCTGGAAAGCTTTCCCAGTGATGTTACCACGGGAAGTCATCTGGAAGCACAGCCAAGTGAACCTCTCCGCTCCGTCTCCCGATCTGCCAAGCAACGCTCGGCTGACAACCAGGGCTTCACCTCCCTCCTGCCAAGAGGTCACATCCCAGCACTCCTCCCTCACAGGGCAATGTCCCCTGGATGTCACCACAGCTTTGGCATGACCTGGCATGCACAAAAGCTCAGGACAGAGGAGGGGAGGGTCAAACCAGTCAGAAGAGGATGGCACAGCACTGTTTTCCCATCTATCACACAGCACTGCTGGTAGGAGGGGGAGGAGGGTGACTCTGATACGTCTCAAAAAGATGTTCCAGATGCATTTACTCCAAGTACTTTCCAGCAGGCCATGACTGAGGGTGACTAACATCTGCTACATGTGAAAGGTTCTTGCCTGCACCCATGGAAAGCTGCATGTCACATCAGTTCTGACATGTGCACAATATACTGACTTGAGCAGGTGCGCTTGGGGACTTGGTGGTTCGTATCCTACAGAAAGAGGGCTCATCCCTACAGAAAGAGGGCTCATCCCACACTGCCTGCCTCCCAGACACCCCACGCCACAAACAGAGGGAAGAAACAGGTGGTCCTCAAGCTGCTGAGCACAGTCCTCAGTCCAGCCTGTGCCAATCCTCAGACCCTTGGCAGCAAGACAGCACAACATGTGTACACCTTCAAAGCCCTACACACCACTCTTTGGAAAAACACCTTCACATTTTAAGACCAGAGAGGTCCATGAGGATCACTGGCAAAGGGTTGGGATACCCCTTCTCAGTTTCTGAAGGAATGCCTCAAAAAAGAAGTCTCTGAAACTGATGCCTTTGAGACAGACAGTGTTGGATGAGCAAGCATTCCCAGGATTCCCATGCAAGTCTCACCCTCCCACCTCCACCTTCCCACGAGGAAGCATCAGATCCAGAATCTGGTCAGTGCTACATCACAGTGTCACATCCCAGGTGACACCAAGCAGGAGGCAACAAATAACAAGAGGTGCTGACACGGCGGCTGCAGAAGCATTGTGTGTTTTGTGCTGTCAGCAAGCATCTGAGGCCTGAGCTGCTGGGTCATGGCACGCTGAGCACCTGCAGCAGGAAAGGTCAGCCTTGCTGCAAACCCTTCTGTCCCCCTCTGGGCATGAAGCATCCCTGGCTGAAAGTCTGGCAACAAGCACCAGGAGCAGAGCAGTGTCACAGTCGTTGCCAAGTGCTGGGAATGCTCTTTCTCCCCCACTCCCTCGCTTTACTAGGGGCTTTAATTTTGAACTCTTTTTTTTTTTAATTTTGTTTCAGAATTACGATTTTCTGGTTTTGGGAGGGGATTGAGGAGTGTTGTGGGATTACTGGTTTGTGGGTTTTCTTGTTTGTGTTTGGGGTTTTTTTTAACTGACTTACCTAAGTGGCTTTTGAAGCAGTAATGAATTCAAGATGATCCCTTAACTTATTAAAAACAGCATCTAAATCACCGCCCAGTGCTTCAATTGATTTAACAACACTCAGACGAGTTTATTAAAGGGTGCCTGGGCATTCCCCAGGAAGGAAAAATTGCAGCACATGGGTTGTAACCCAGGGATGGAACCTCATTCTGCCTTTTTACATGTCACTAAGCCCAAGGTGGTGCTGCAGACAGAGGCAGCGGGGCAGGCAGAACCAGATTCGTCATCTCAGAGTACACAGGGAGGCTGCCTGGGCATGAGAGGGGAATTTATAGAGGCATGGGGAAGGAAAGGCGTAGTAAAGCAGTGCGGAAGAAGGAAGAACAATAAATAGAAGGAAGGAAAGAAAACACTGGCGNGTTAAGGGAGAAAAGGCCAAAACAGAGCACTGACAGACTCTTTTACTGGCTAGAACAGCTTCTTGGCAAGCTCACGAGCGGAACCATGCAAAGGCACAGCTATTTGTTTGCTTCTCCCAGCAGGGCCGGCAGAGGAGGGAGTATTCTTCAGTCTTGGCAGAGTTTAACCATCCTCTTTGTAGGATGCAAAAGCAACTACTGGAATAGGCAACTTTTTCAGATGTGAAAATAAAAGAAGATCCCTGGGAGTCCTCTCCTGGGCTGCTTTGCCATACAATCTCTTCCACCCTTGAGCATCGTGGAAATAAACACTCTCTATCCCTAATGGTACAGTAAATGTAGCACAGCTCATTTCTAAAACAAACCCTTCAAAAGGCCCCAGAAGGATCTGGGGACATTCGAGAGCTGCAACATCCTACAGAAGACACACATCTCAACCCTCTCTTGTGTACTGCCGAATTCCTCCTACTATTTTTACTGCCACGAGAGTTAGGAAAACATTTCACTGGGGGTTTATCATTCCACCACCAAAATTATAAACTATTTAGACCAGTCAGGATTTGCTCTCAGCCTTCCAGGCACCACCAGAATTCTCCTCACTGCAGCAAGAGCCGAGCAATGCCATGTTTTGGCATTTTGTTTTTGTTTCCATCGCCTCCGTTGCGCAAGGCTGCCCCACAGAAAAGGCAAGGCACGAGTTGCAGGAGGGCAGCTACGAAGGCTGACTCCTCTTTAACGCAATTAGCTGCTGGAAGGTATGGCTCTGCCAAGACCAGCTGAAAGGACACAGGAAGAGAGCCATCTTGGCATGGTCCTCGCAGGGAAAAAAAATAAAAAAGGCTGAGCTCATCAGCTGCCAGCGGGAAGGATACAGCAAAACCGGCTGCAGAGAGAGAATCTAGCGAGAGAACTCTGAAGCAACGTGGAGCCCTCGCTAACAGGCAGGGGACGTCTGTATTTTTGGCATGTGGCTTTGTTTCTATAATGGCACGGGTTCAGCTGCAGAGGTAAGAGGAGAAGAACAGCGAGATAAAGCCAAATGCACGCAGCAAACAGCCTTGCTAATGTCAGCTCCAACACCCTTAGCCAAGCTACTGCACTTACTGGGGTCCTGTCAGGGAAGGGAAGCTCTCACCTCTTAAGCACGGTCTATTATTATTTATAGGTAAGACGATTAAGAGCCCTCAGTGACTGCAGCACCTCGGAGACAGGTCTTAAAGATCTCCGGGTTCTACAATAATCTTTGATTAGGCACTAATTGAGCAGCAGAGTGCTTGTGTATTCAGGGTCTGCAGGCACTGCATGAGGTCTATCAGCATAGAGTTTAAGGGGAAAAACATCCAAGACCTACCACATTTAGCCTGGCCAGATGTGCTGTGAATAGGGCAGAGAGGAACATCCTGTGCCGAGCTGGGTTGAAGGGAAGGACTGCACCATTCCTACACCCCCAAACACTGTCCCCTCCTTGCCCCTACACCAGTCTGGCACTTTGTTTGTTTCTGGCTTCACCGAGATTTCCGATAGTATCTATCGGGAACCAGAGGCTGAAGGTGTGCCTCCATCCCAAAACACACCCATGCAAAGCCAGCACGTTGATCAGAGCACTCCCAGCACCTGAGAGATGCACAGACTTCACAGAACTTTCCTGCACCCTTCACATCCACAGGGACATCCTGTATGGACCACAGCCATATCCTCCCTCACCAGCCACAACCTCTCAGGGCATCCTCCAAAGAGCCGATGGCAGCAAAGGGAGAGCCCAGAGCTCCAGGTGACCCCCCAAGCTGCCTCACCACCACAGCTGTGCTCACACAGCACACACAGCTGCATCACTGTTACATCACTCCTCTGTGCTGCTCTACACTAACAGGCTGAACAGAACTACACACGTCCACTGCCACTCTCTGCAGGCTTCAGAGCTTCCACAGCACGAGCAAAAGTACCTTTGGATAAGTGAGGTGGCACAGGGAAAATAAAAAGCATATTCAGAATCATTTAAAAAGCAGAAGAGAAGGATAAGTCTTCAATTGTGCACTTTTTGGGTTTTGTTTTAGAGTTTTTTTGTTGTTCGTTTTAAGACTTTACTGTATTTTTAAGGGTTGAACATGTTCTGGAATTTAATTGTAAAAGCAACACAGCTGAGGAAGACTGACACATCTTTCCTCCTAGAAGTTAAAGGAAAAAAAACTTTCAAGAGAGAAATGGGATTCGTCCTATGCATGTCCTGACTTACTCTACAGAGACATCTGAAAAGTCTGATCCTGCCAAAAGGCAGTGCATTACACAGATCTAAAGGTCCTTACAGAAGCTTCTGCTCTGTCCTGCCCAACTCAGACCATCTTCCCCCTCTGTATATTAGTTGCATTTTGGATTCTTGCTGTCTGTTGGGCAGCTTTCCAAATGAAAAGTAAGTCTGCCCTCAGAAAAGAGAGGCAACAGCACGCTGAGTTCTGACATTACCATCTATGATCAGATCATCATTATGTTCATTTCTAAAATCCATTTTCCCAAAAACAACTTTTCAGATTACACTGGCCAAGTTCCTTTCTTGAAAATCAGCTCCGTCTGTGACTAGAAATCAAAGGTGGACTCTGAACTGGCGGGTGATTAAGATTGCTCAGACACTTCCCAGGGATAATTTTCTATATAGGTTATTCCAGCAAGTGAGACAAAAATAATTTAGGATTCTTTTTACAGTAACTCACCGCTGTTGCACAGGTCTCATATTAAAGCTGAAGGCAGCAGAAAATGCGAGGCTGTTTGTCAGCCTGGAGAGCTCAGAACTCTTACAAAGACATGGGCGACAGAGGAGCAGAGCAATCTGCCAATCCAGTCGGGGTTTTAATGTTTCTCCAAAAAGCTTTCCTTTGGGCTGTGATGGGCTGGTGATGGGCCGGGAACAATGGGCCATCATGAACTTTTAATGGACCATCCTTTCCAGACCTCTTTTTGTTTTCCTGACTCCTCCCTTCCCAAGTTAATAAATAAAGAGCTTAAAAACAAAAGAAGCAGCCTCTTAGTTACGCTAATTTTACCTCCCTGGCTATTTGGATGGTGATAGGGAAGGCGATAAACCATTTAAGATAACAAGCTGCAGGAGATTCGAAGAATACAAAGCGACCTGTCCCCAAAATGCACAGACTGAATAACGCTCTGCATATGCTCAGGACGAGTTACCCCAAGGTCAGCCTCACAGAGGTGGTCAAAGAGGTGCTTTAGGAGATACACAAGAAGCTTAAAAAAAAGGTCCAGAGCAGCATTTTTTTCTCTTCAAAGCTAAAAAGAAAAGCTCGCTATCTATTCTGCCGGCACAAGAACTAAAGCACCCCTACTATTCTGTGAAGGAAACTAAAAAAAGNAAAAAAAAAAAAAAGAAAAAGTAAATCCAAATATCAAATGAGCAGATAGTTTAACGGTTCAGCAAACAACATTTTTATACAGCATATACAGGACTCGCACACCCGATCGCCACAAAAGCCTGAAGTGCTCTCAAAAGTAACCCTGCTAACAAGGCAAGCTCCGCTCTTTTGGCACAGCTCAAAGGACCTGGAGGGCACATGAGCAGGGCTGCAGCTCAAGTATCACTCCTTCCTGCCCTGCAGCTGGCAATTCCACCGACTAACAAAAACCAACCGAAGCACAACTTATTAAAATTCCCAGAAGAAGAAAGAAATTACCCTGAACTCGAGTCACAACAGAAGCGTGTCCCCACCGCGTTATTAACCAGAGGGCAGAGGAGGTCACAGAGTCCTGCACAACCCTGCCCGAGGACCAGCACCAAGGCAGGGTTACCTGCCCTGTGTATTTCAGGGTGGGGAGGCAGCACAAGGGGAGGATAAAGGAGAGGCACAGAGGGAAGAAGGGAGGCAGAGACGAGGCGGTACTAACCTGGTTCCATCCTGAGCGCTGCAGTTGACGTCCGCGCCGTACTCCAGGAGATGCCGCACGATGCTCAGCCAGCCCCTGGCACAGGCCTCGTGCAGGGCACAGTAACCCGCGTTGTCACGATGATTCACATCACACGCCTTGTTTTCCAAACAATACAGAACCACTTCCTGGAAACAGGAAGGAAAACAGATGAACATCGAGTTATTTCTTGCTGTGTGAATGCGCGGATTTCTCTGCTTGGAGGAAAAGGGTGGGGGGAAGGAGGCTGAAGACAAAATCCCTATGATGTGCTGAGTTACCCTCTATGAGATGGGTCAGTCAAAAGGAAAATAAAAGAGGGAGCTGTTGACAGTCCTGTCTGTTCAGGAGACATAGCAGAGAGCACGACTTCCCTGAGCAGACTAATTTGGGCAAAGTGACACTGAGAGCTCCGTGCCCTGCATGACCCTGTAACCCCCAACATCAGGAATTGTCACAGAGGGAGAACATAGAAATTTCACAGACAAAAAACTCACAATGCTCCACTTCTGAGAACTTCTACATGTAAAGCCAGTGGGAAGGTTGTTACTCTTACATCTACATTTTTTTAACAGAAAATCCTGCGAGTGCAACAGCAGCACAGCCAACGTCAGTTTGATTTTAAAAGGAAAAAGTGCATGACCCGAAACAAAACACATTTAAGACACACAAAGGATGGTTTGCTATCAGCAAACAAAAACCAGCCCGCCTCTATCGAGGTGGGGGAAATCCCATTTTCACCCACCCCAGTTTTCTGCATGCAGAAGTAAAGCCGGGCGCCAGGTTCCAATAACGAGCCCGGCGCCGCAGGAAGCCATGTGAATTTAACACAATTCATCTTGCAGTCAAATACACCATGCTCCAGAGCCTGGGCCAGACTCAGCTCTGTGCTGCCGTGCAGCCTTGGAACAATGACTGCTCCATCACTCAACCGAAAATTTGGGATGGTGCGAGTCTTCCTCCACTTGTGTCGGATGCAAAAGAAGGCAAAACAAAACAAAACATATTTCTAAGAGATGTTCAATGCATAAAATAGCCCCCACGTTCCCAGATTAGTGGTAAGCCATTAATTTTGCATTTGAGTGACATCCTTGCAAAGCCAGATATGGCACGGAGGGGGCGAGTGCTTGTTTTGCCAAAACAAGAATAAAACGACGTCGGGCGCAGCGCATTTCTTCTTCCCGTTTCAAAATAAACGGAAAGCCCGCAACAATCTGTGCTCTGGGTACACCTGACTCCAGAGCTGGTATCCAGGATACAGCATGAAGCTGCTCTTTTAGCAGGCCCTCACCAACCAGGCTAGAGCTGAGAGCTACCGAGCTGCCCGTCCCAGGTTCCTGAGCATCCCCTCCACCTGCCACGGGGGATGCACCCATCCACCCCAATGCACCCACCCCATTAACCCAGGACGCCCCCCAGTCCCAACTCTCACCAAACAGGGGCTCTGAACGCTCCTGCTAATCAGCCCAAAGGCCAAAAATCAGCCCAGAACAGATGCTCTTTACCCTGCACATGCTCAAGTCCATAAGCAAGGGCTGTGCAAAATTATACTCCGGAGGTATGAATTTTCCTTCAAAATCAGACCACCCTGCCAGGCAAATCAGCAGATGGATATAGGTAGCAGAAGCAGTTGCTGTATTCAGCACCACTTTTAGCATGCAGTTACCATTTAAAATAGACTTTGCAACTCAAAATAAAAGATGTTTCATCTATTTTTGTAAAAAGGAAAGGCTCGTCCTAGGGTGGAATACTTACTACCGGACAAAAAAGCTAATTTTGTCAGGCAATTCTGTGTTAAGAGGCTATAAGAAGAATGTCATTAACCACAAAATGTAACCATAAAAACCATAAAACTCTACATTGTTAATTAATTAAATGCCTCATTAACTTTTTTTAACATGATTTATTCAATTTACAAAAAATTAGCCACCATTGCCAAATACAGGAACATGTGGTGCCACAAACACACTTTTGGTTTCACAAGCATCTCTTGCTAAGGTTTAGGGAAGGCTGTGAGAGTGCCACAGGGCAATTTAATGTCTGTTCAGGTGCTCTATTTAAACCAGCATCCTGAAAATTGCTCACAGTTAATCCAAAGAGTCAAACTAGAACATAACCAGACACCTCCACCTCTGCTGCTTGCAGCTTCTTAGCCAAACTGCAAACAGCAACATCAAAGTATGCACATATGCATGGTCCATCCTCATATGCAAGGAGCTGCCTTCCCTATGTACTTCTTTTCCAGGGGAAGAGGCCAGCATCCCCCAGGCCCCAAGAAGCACTATTCCCCCACAGCCAACCTCAAAACGCAGCCCTTGGGTCAGGCATTGTAAGCTGAGCCTTAACACTTCCCCTCAGCATCACACCAAACCCCTGAAGTGATGCCCATTCCTGGGCAGGATGCAGGAGCCCTACAGGAGCTGTGCAGGGGCAGGATGGTGTTCTGGAGCTCCTGCTCCTGTGGCAGTGACACTGGGAATTCCCTGTGCCTGGATACGCCCTGCCTTCACGTGTGTTTAAACACCCCATCACACACCACACACTCTGCTAATTTCACTGCCTTCCCAGGAAGGATTTAATAACAAACTGATGAGGGAACTTTCCAAGGCCACTGTCATGGGTTCACCTAAGCCAGCAGCCAAGCCCAGGCAGCCTCACTCACTCCCCCACCAGCAGGACCAGGGGGAGAACCAGAGAATCACAGGGTCAAAGGTGGAAAACTTGTGGGCTGAGATAAAGACAGTTTAATAGGAAAAGCAAAAGTCATCCACACAAGCAAAGAAAACAAGGAGTTCATTCACTGCTTCCCAAGGCTGGGCAGGTGTTCAGCCATCTCCAGGAGAGCAGGGCCCCATCCCACTTATCAGTGACTACACTGAGCCATGATGTCAGATGGTCTGGAATATCACTTTGGTCAGTTTGGGTCACCTGTCCCGTGTCTCCTCCCAGCCTCCCATGCACATCAGTCTCCTCACCAGTGTGGCTGTAGGAAAAGCAGGAAAGGACTTGGTTCTGTGTAAGCCCTGCTCAGCAGTAACAAAAACATCCCTATATTATCATCACTGTGTTCAGCACAAATCCAAAACACTGCCCCATACCAGCCACTGGGAAGAAAATTAACTCTACCCCAGCCAAAAGCAGCACAACCACCAAACAGACACACACCAAAAAGAAACATGAGGCAGAAAGACAGCTAGTGTTTCCTCTCACATCAAATTCATTACACAAGCCTTCTGTAATTTTTTTCTGAAAAAGACTCTACGCTCCCTGTAATTCCCTCTTCACAAAAAGTAAATTACAGTTTTAAGACTACCATTATCTCAAGTCATTTGTTTCAAATGGGGAAAGCAGAATGGATTTGAGAGTGGCCATACATTGGGATGGGTTGGTAACATCCTGCTGAAGCCTGGCCTGGCGCAGAAACCTCGGAATGGGAAGGCAAAGCTTGCCACCAACTTCATCAGAGATTTCCGGGGCTGAAGACCATTTGCCGCACTGTCTTTAAGCAGCCTTGCTGGCTGCAGCCCTGCAATTTATCTGACCAGACACAAGCCACACTTGTCCTTCGACATTTCACACTCGGGTCAGCGTCACACACACAGTCGTGTCCGCCTGTGTCCTGCTTCCCGCGGAGATCCGGAGCATGTCTGCACCGTGGCGCTGAGAGCAGCACGGAGCTCGTGGCCTCGCAGCATTTGGGCTCCCCATGGGTCCGGGAGTGATACACACAGCCTGCCAGCACCTCTGAGTGCTGAAGGGTTTGGAGTGGGATCTCTGCACAGCCTCAGGGCATCCCTGCTGCAAAGGCAGGCAGGCTGCCAAGGGCAGGCACGAGCTCATCCGGTCTCAGGGCAATCCAGCATTCCTGCCAGGGCTCGGTGGTGCCCTGCGGTGCCAGCCGCTTCCAGCTCCGAGTCCTGAATCAGCACTCGGCTCCCTCTGCAAGCTGTGGCCCTGATGATGCAAACTCGTCTGCCTCCCCTGCCACTGAGCTGGCAAAGGGCCACCGGGCTGCAGCAGCCAGGGAAGCCCCTGTGCCCAGCAGAGGCTGCTGCCCTGCTAACAGGGGTGGCAGAAAACTGACCTGTGTGCTTGCCAGAGGTCACAGACCAGCACATTACCTTGACCCATCCAGATTTTTCTTATTATTTTTATTTTTTTCTTTAAACATAGAGAAGTTTCTTACTTCTTGACCATTCTCATTCTTTGTGCAGACAGAGGGAATTCAGCTTTCTACTAATTGCAATAGTCTCATCACTATCAGGACAAACCCCTCAGCTATGGAGCTTCCATGGATGATCAAACTACCATAGCTCACCATGGGCCAAACATAGCTCTGGAAGCACAGCCACCCATCACTCTGAGCCTTGAAAAACACAGACAACATCAAATTCTGGCAGAAGTTTGGGTGCACAGACTGGGCTCTTTCCCTGCCCTGCATTCCAGCAGCAACAGAACCAACTGCTGCATGGTCAACACCACGTGAACTATCAAATCAAACAAGGTTAATATTTAAGCTTATTAAAAGCATAGTGCTCACTTGAACTTTTGGGTGAATTCAAGCCAGAAAATAAAAATCCCCAACCAGCTGAAGGGGATAGTTAACAATGTTACCCACACCTTGGTGAGCCTGGGTATCCCCAGCTTTCTGCAACCAGCCAATTTGATAGCAGGGAGCTCTTGCTATCAAAGCAAATGGAGAGCCCTGGGCCCCTGCCTGAGCGAGATATCAGCCCATCACTAAGTTTGGGAGCTGCTCCCATTGAGCTCTGCTCAGCAGAGGTGCTGGGCACAGAAAGCCAAGTGCCCAAGCATACTCACCCTGACAGACCCCAAGCAGGAAGAGAATACACACCCATAGCTTGGAGCACATGCCACAACACATTTTGATTTTGGACCCACAGAAAATTAAACCACTTAAATTATGGAGGAGATCACAGCACTGTTGTAACAACCACCTCTCCCAGCTAGAGCTGAAGTGTCCTGGGTTAGAACAAGCCTTTGTCTAAGGTGAACAGAACCTTTCCAATAAACCCTGCCTTCCAGAGCTGGACAAGGCCTTGCTCCACACAAAGCTCTCTCCAGCTATACAAAGGGCATTTCAAGGTTCCAGCAAATCCCCAGGGCTGGGCAGGCCCCACCTGGACCTGGGCTGATGCCACCTTCCCACGTGGGGCTCAAGCCCAGCTCCAAGGTGCAAGCAGCCCCCTCAGCAGCACAGCAAACCCTGCAGCCATGCCGAGGCCAGCAGCCACTCTCTGCAATGAAACACCTCTGCACCAGATCTGAAACCGAGCAACGACGCTCATACCTACATGCCCCTATTTCCCCAATAAAAGCGTGCTTCAAAACGGCAGAGCTAAGGGATTCATCGGTTTCTGATTTTTGTAGCAACAGGGGGCCCCTTTCATTACACAACATTGTTCCAGCTACACCAAGCAGCTCCAGACGCCGGGTATAAAGCATGCAGAGTGCTCCTAGGATGCGTCTGATCGTGCAAGAGGACACTCCAAGCGCTACATCCTGTGTCACATACCAGATACTCCTTGGAGAGAAGAACAAAAATAAAACCCTTCTAAACTACACGCTCTTCACAAACAACAAAAGCAGAAAACATACAGCTCATTAAAGATCACCATAAAGATTACTTGGGAGGAAAAGGAAAAAAAAAGACCTTCGTTCTGTTTGCAGATGGTTTATATTTAAAGGGAAGTGAGGGTTACCAATAAAACTTTACCCTTTGCTCATTCCCATGGGATGCTGCTCACCCTGCATCCCTGCCTGCTGACCCAGCAGTGGTGGGGAGTCATTCCCACACCAACCTGGCCTCCAAACCCCAGACACCAGGGAAGGGAAAGCAGCAGGGCAACGGGAGGGCTACGAGTTTCAACGACCCAACCCCAAAGCCGCCAATTTGCAGGATTTCCATTTATAAAACCGGGAAGACGATTTCCACTTTTCAAATTTAAAAACAAAAACCGAAACACAAACCACCAGCCCACAGGGCGCCGAGGGAGCCTTACCTCATAGCCGAGGCGTGCCGCCCGCTGCAGCAGCGTCTCCCCCGCGTTCTTGTTGACGATCAGGCGCCGTGCCTCGGGCGGCATGGGCCGGCTGGGGGTGGTGTCCGGGGCCGGGCTGGCCAGGGCCGGNGCGGCTGCTGCAGGCGCTCGAACGCCTTCTGCTCGTACGGCTTGGCCGGAGAGGAGTCGCAGTCTGAAGTTGGCTCCGGTCGCTTCCTGACTTTCCTCGTCACCGTTACCTGTCAAAACCATTACGGTGAGTGGGTTTATTATCTTTGTTTGCACAGTACAGTGACGGGACTGCGTTTTGTCAGCAAGGAATTACACTCTTCTACTCGTATTTAATTTTTAAAGGAGGACCCGCTACAGCTTTTAAGCACGAGATGCTTCACCCCTGCAACAGTGCCTTCATCTAGGGTTAAGAAAAGCGAACACAAAATGTGCAAAGCATCCACAGACGCATCTGAACGCAATCCCCGCTACCCTGCATGCACGACAGTGAGTTAGTTTTAAGCAAGCTGGCTCTGCCTTCTCAGAGGCCGGTGGACAATTAAGTCTAAATAAAGATACCTTATCTTCAGCATTTTCGATATCTGTGGTGTCATCCCCTGTCAGAGATGACCTCCTTCTCCTCTCCTGCAGTGCCAAGTGTTTTGTTTTACACTGACGTTTCCCTGATGGCTTCTCACACTCGCTGTATTTCGGCAGCAGAGATGCATGTTGGAAATCCTCCTCTTCGTCTGTGTACAGCCCATCTGTCTTCCGGCTTTCTTTAATTTTCTGCTGTTTGGCAGCCAACCTCGAGGCTGGAGTACAGCTTGGCTGAGCCTGCCTTTTGCTGTTTGCATTGGTGGATGAAAGGCTCTTCATGTGCGGAGACACCGGGAATACGGGCAAGCCTAAATGGGAAGGAAAGGCATTACACATCGCATGGTGCGTTAAACGGAAAATGCATTGCTAGCACTTAACACAAGCTCCTCGACTGCTTAAGAGATCTACAATTACATTTTCAAATCATTAATATTTTAAGCGTTCCACATCCAAACTGTAAATAGCATCTCGCCCGTTGACGCTGCGCTCACGGTTCTCGGGCTCTAATAAAAATCCCTGAATGAAATTCCCCGCGCAGGTGCCAGGCAGCGCCAGGGCCCTGGGGATGCTGCCAGGCCAGCTTGGCAGTGCCACAGCCCGGCCACCACGGGCAGAGCGGAACAGCTGCAGGGAAAAACTCGCCTCCTTACCTAGGACTGCCTGATCTGAAGGGGAACCAACTCCTCCAGCAGCCTGGGCCCAGCCTGGCTTGTCTCAGTGGGGTGGAAGTGCAGACACAGGCTTGGTGAGGGAAGAGGGGACAGGGAGGAAGGTGGGAGCATGGATCTGATTTTAATGGGACAGCACAGGTGGGAATGTTGAGCTTAGCCCCAACACGGCCGTAAGACAGGGAACACCTCCTCAGCAACATTCTGACTTCAAAAACAAGCAAAGAGAAGAAAGACTACTCAAGGAGCCATCCCTACAGAAGCTCTGTGCAAGCTGTCAGAAAGCACTGGGATTTTGCAGGAAAAGCGATCAGATTTTTTTTCCCCAAGAACTCCATTCAGAAGTGAGACTTTCTGGGACATTGGGACAGTAAGGCCAGTGCTCTGCTGCCTGTGGCAGGATACTAGCAGGGCTGGGTTTTCTCCAGGGATTAGTTCCAACAAGCTCGATCCCACAATCTGGGCCACATGCAAAAAGCATGGTTAGTTTGGGGATTTTTTTTTCAGAGTGCAAGCAGGCTTACAACAAAACAAGGACAGGAAAGTTGACTTTTTATAGTCTGAATTTCCCTTGGGAGGAGAATTGAGGTGACCTCAGAACCAACTCCTCTGCAGAAAAATTAAAGGTTGCTGGAAAGGAAGGGACACTTCAGCCAAACAATACCACACAACCAAGGGAAGGTGTGGAAAAAACTTTGAGAACTTGAAAGAGGCTCCCTTGCTCTGAGAAGTCTCTGAAGTGATGCTACTTTCAGAACAGAAGAGATGGCAGGAGCAAATAAGCAGGTGCTCAAAGGAGAGACACTCTTACTTAAAGAGACTCTGTCCGGAACCAGTTGGTAAAAAAGAAAATAAAATCTAGAATCCTCTCGGTGGGCAGTTTCACACTTTAGTCTTCCTTTAAATAGATCTGTGAAAGCAACTCACAGAAGGCTTTCTAGATTAAGGATGAAAACAGAAATCCCTCAGTTCTTTAGAGCCACTTTCTAGAAAAAGACACATACCACGGCTTGCCAAGCAGATGTCAGGGAATTTATGGGACACATGATGTGCAGATTGTTCAGCAAAAATCATTTAAGTTTTTCAGGCTTTGCAATATTGAAGGAAGGCACCTAGTCATAGGCTAAGCCTATGGATGCAAGGATGTCTTTCCAACTCTAGACAGCATGAGGTAAAGAGTGTTCAATTCTCATGTTCCCAACCAACCTAATTGAGTAGCACATGAAAAGCCCAATTCCAATACAGAAGGTACCATCATTACCTACTTAATCACTTACTAAAGAAAAAAAAAAGATGGAAAAGATGGAAAGCAACAGTGAGGAGCTCTGGTGAGTGCAAATGGAACAAACAGCTGCATGCAGATAAACTACAATAGAATGAAAAACTCACAGGTCTGGAGAAGGACAGAAATACTGAAAGGATGGAGGAAAAAAAACCCACAGGAAACTTATCTCAAAGAACTGCAGGCTTTCCCACGCAGAGATGCCAAGGCATGGAAAGCAGAAGTTTAATCACCACAAAAAATGTGTACTCATGCCTGCAAACTCCACATCAACTCTTGTGCTTCACTCTGACCCTCCACAGTAGTGACAGCAGGCACAGGGCTAAACATGCACAGGAGCTAAGAGATGGACAGTAGCTATGCTATGCACCCAGGAGCTTCAGGATCAATAACGCTGCAAGACACCAGCACTACACAGAAAAAGCCAAGCATCAGCCAGGGAAATGCAAGACAACAAGGGCAGAAAAGCAGCAAGAGATTAATCCTGGAATCCCACCCCATCCTTCTGACCACTGAAGAGAGAAGAGTGAGCAGGAATATACCTAAATATCCATGGAAATAAAAAAAGAAAACCCAAACCAAAAATCCCAAAAAAAACTCAGGCCTCTGAGTGATGTGGGTTGTGGCAAGCCTGACTCAGAGCAGGACCTGTCTCCCTTCCCGCAGGAGCGGGCTGCGGAGAGGTCCGCGCGGAGAAGCAGCTGCTGCCGCGTCACCTGAATGCTCGCTTGTTCAGCTCCCACCCCTGCAGCTGCCTCCTCCTGCCTGCCAAGCCCGTGGGCCCCGCACTGCCTGCAGCCCAAGGCAGCTCCCAGGGGCTGGCACATGCTTCCCGGTGGGCGAGATCCTCCTGGCTCCTCTCCTCGGGGCTTTTGTTTCCGCGCTGTTCGGGCTTTCTCCTCGCCGCGGGAGCGGCTGCGGCTCCCCGGGGGAGCGTCAGGAGAGCTGGCAGTGCAGTGCCAGCAGCACAGGGTTATTGCTCAGCTGGGACCACAGCAGAGGCCGTGGCTTCTGCCTTGGTCACCGGGCTGGGCAAGCAGTGTGAAGTCCTGAGGCGGCAGTATCCCCATGTTCACGGCCCCGATGCACCCTGGAGACCCAGCAGGGCAACCTCACTTTGCAACAGGATCACAGAATCATAATATGGTTTAGGGTTGGAAGGGAGATCATCCCTTAAAGATCATCCAGTTCTAACCTCCCTGCCATGGGCAGGGACACATTCCACTAGACCAGGTTGCTATGCCCTTGTCAAAACTCTCTCCGCTCTCTTACAGCCCCTTTTTAGGTTCTAGAAGGTGCTAAAAGGTTTCCCCAGAATCTTCTCTTCTACAGGCTGAACAATCCCAACCCCCCATCAGCCTGTGTTCAGAGCAGAGGTGATCCAGCCCCCTGATTTTCTTTGTGGCCTCCTCTGGACTTGCTCCAGCAGGTCCACATTCTTCCCATGTTGGGGGCACAACTCTACACAGCACTGCAGGTGGGGGTCTCACAGGAGCAGAGAGACAGAATCACCTCCCTTGACCTGCTGCCCACACTGCTTTGGATAAACACAACTGGGGTAACGAGCCCAGAAGTCAGAAACCTCCACATTCCCAGAGATTTTCAGGCAGGAGTGGCAAATCATCTTGCTAATGTTAGATTGAGGCTTCAGAGGCAGAGAGGCAACCCTCATGTCCTGCTCCTTGGGACACAACCAGCTGCCCGGCAGTGGAGACTGCCACAACTGCAAGCAGTGCTTGAGCACAGACAACAGCTGTTGCCAGCCCCAAACTAAAAAAAAAACAAAAAACAAGAAAACCTGCAAGTGACAGTATATATCCTCATATTGACAGTCTCTGCTTGCTTAAGAAAAGTTTGAGGACTTGTCCTGAGCAAGACAGACAAGCTGGAAGTCTCCATGCCCATGAGACTGTCACGCAGAGGATGCTCTGTCACACAATGGGGAAAAATGTCCTCATCCCCATCAACTAGGAACAAGGAGATTCAAAAGTTTACACTTCAACAGGGCTGGAGAAGCACCAGCAAAATTATCTGAATGATATCCAGTGTCTTTGTACAATGAACAGCCAGGTGCAATTTAGTCAAGGTTATAGTTTTATAGCAGCTTCCAAACCCAAGAGTTTTTTCATGGCCATAGGGCAACTGAACCTGAACACCTTTGGGAATGGTGCATAAATTGGGAGCCACCTCTTTTTCTTTCCCAAGGCCATGCGCCTGTCACTGCCACAGGAGGCCTTGCAGGGAAAGTGAGAGCATGCTTACACAATACAGCTTCTTGTTAGTGACCCTTGTTTAATCTCTACAAGGTATCTCTCTCTGAAAGCACAAAGGTGAGGGGCAGGGGTGTCTGAGCCGATACCATGCTCGCCAAGGCAGCACATAAAGAAAGCAAGGAACTTAAGAGTCAAAGCTCCTTTTAACCCAAGTTTTGATCTCCTGCTCTACAAATCCTTCTGGAGAACCTTCCCCATCAATAAGCATCAAAGTTTGGGGGTTTCTGCCCTCAGATAATCCTACCAAGGAGAAGGACAGATGAGGAGCTTTAGGACCAAAGGGAAGCTGATACTTTTGCCTGTGACTGTTTCAGAGATGCTACCAAGGAAAATCCTCACTGGCACGGGATGATATAGACTTGGTCCTTTCCATGGCGTGGGACAAGAGGATCCACACTCCTCTTGCTTCTCTCTTTTAAGAGGATCTCAGCTAAACTACAGGTTAGGCCAGCTGGAATGTGAATGTCTTGCAGTGGATGAAGATCCCAGGTTTGTGAAAGAGGGAGCCCAAAAGCCATACATGGAGCTCCCGCTTCCAGAGACAGTCTTTCTTCAAAAATAAACAGAGGGCTTGGAGAGGTAAGAGCAGGAAAAGAGAAAGAAGAGAAAAGGGGATTGGCCCTGTGGACTGTGTGATTCCATTCCCTATCAGCCAAGCTACAGCAGCAACATGTTGAAGAGAAGGAGAAAAGCATCAGAGCAGAAATGTGCCCAGGGGCTGAGGACAGTGAGGACAGCAGAGTGACCTGTCCACCCCAATGAAAATTTGGCACATTGTATCCACAGGCTCTCCCCCAGGACAGGGAATCGACAGAAATGGGACAGAGGATGGGGAAAGGAGGGAGTGAAGTGAGGGGGAAAGAAGAAGCCAAAAACAAGACAAGGAAAGCTGATATGCTTTGAGGAAGCAATCCCTTAGGAGAGAGCTGCTGGAAGACCTCTGCCAAGGGGCCGAGAAGTGGGACGAAAGGTGTTTACAGGATGTGCTCAGGATGAACCAGCAAAGCATCCTTGTCAGGAGGAGGGTGAGCTTTACTCTTGAGCATATGGCCTGGGAAAGGCAGGGGAAGCCAGCAGTGCTGAGGGTGCTGGAGGCGTTGGGTTCCCAAGATTAAGAGCTGCTATAGCTGTGCTGATGCTGTTTCAGAAGCTCACAGCCCCTCAAATCCTAGGTGTGGTTAAACACCCTTACAACCAACTAGCAGCCCATTTGCTCCCTCTCTCACCCAAAAGCATGCCTGCATTTTATGCCCTCCCCAGCTCTCCTCTAGAGTCATAAACTTCATCTTCATATCATCTATGAAAATATTTAAAGCCAAAACACACACGCAAACACATAGTTACACACACATACACAAACACATTTTCTTGTCTGACAAATATCAGCTACAGTACAATTCTTAAGAGGAGGTGTCAGTCCTTATAAAAATGGAAATCTACAGAAATATATATAATTAAAAAGAAAAAAAAAAAAAAACAAGAAAGAAGAAAAAACTCTCGACAATTCCTTAACATCGGTGGCAGCATGCGTCACTGTAAATGCTAAAGCCAGCTGGTTTCCCTAGTAGTCTCTGCATACCTTGTTCATTGTCACTTGTTTTGAGGGACTCTTCAGACCAACTTCTATTGCTTTTGGCCTCTGACCTTTTCTTGGTGTGCCTTTCTTCTGTGAAGTCTTTGACCTTTGCAGTGGCCTCTGGCTGAACAGCCTCAGCTAAATCTTTCCTGCTTTGCCGGCCCAACTTGCCGGACGGGGATCTCTCTGGTGACACCTGCTGCTCCCATAGTTCCCTAAGATGCTGCAGGTGACGCTGCTTTTTGGGATGGAGCCCTGTTAATTCAATGCACACCTTCAGGTTGGTCACCTCATTACAATTGGGCTCTTCTAAGTGGTTAGAGGAATTGTTTGTCATTTCCCTCTCAGGCCAGTCATCTAATGGAAAAATAACTAAAAATTAATCAAAAAGCCCCCTCAACTTAAAACAAAAGCTACATTTCACTTTCGGGGCATATAGTCTCAGCTTTAGCACCACACTATGCATTTTAAAGCTTCGCTCATTACGGGTTACATGCACTACAGTAACTTGCACTGCTGTGGCTACAGTGTCCAATGACTAGTGCTTTATCCTTACATACCAAGTTTTTTCTATATATACATATGTATATATACATATATATACATATATATATAATTTAAAAGTGAAATGACAGTGCTCACATTAGTAACTAGCAAGTTCAAAAATGGAAACACATTAAGCCAAAGGGACGTTCCTTTCACAAGACATTCCTTGAGAGAGACCAAAGCAAAATGCTGTCTTACCTTTGGAGTTCTTCTTCTTTTTTGCTTTTGATATAACTTCGTCCTGCAGTTCATCCACAAAGCTTTCATTTTGGCTGCCATCATTTTGCACTCTCTCACCAGAGTGTTTACGTTTCCTGTCCAGACGTGGACATGAATGTTGGCCAAAATCTTCTGTTGGCTGGTCTTCTGCCTTTTCATACACAGAATGTCTCTCTAAATAACATTTCTCATTTGAGAGATCTTTTTCCTCTGGAGTTTCAAGAAAGTGACCTCGGTTGTTTTCTGTACTAGTAAAGTTACCTAAAAATAAAAAACAAACAAACACCACAAGACCTAATAAATACGACACAATTCATTGTGAGAAGGCTCTCTGATCTCTTCAATGTCATCTCCATCATGACTTACAGCTCATGAGAAATGCAAATAAACACAATATTGTACTTGGGAACAAGTCTCCTCTGCCCAGCCTAAGGCAGCGGTTTTCTCAACAGTTAAGCACAAAATCCCCAAATGCACACTACTTTGCGTTGTTTTTACATTAATTTAAGAAGCACAATATTCACTATACTTGTATCCATAGAAACATCACAATATGCTTTTTAAATAAAGAAACATCTTTAGATACTGAAAGCACAAACCCTTTTCAGAAAGCAACCTCACCTCCCTAAACTGTGGAAAGTAACAATCCAGTTCAAAAATACCTTCTGATGACAACCAAGTATTAGTTCTCCCTTGATTCCTAATCTTTCACTAACTTCTCCCATCAAATTGCAGAGTCTGACTTAAAAGCATTCATCCCTTCTTCTGGAGATATAAATGGGATACAGAACACGCACACACGGACACAGAAATACCACTAAGAATAGCTGTGATATTTTGCAAAAAAGCACTACTTGAATCCAAGGTTAAAAAAAGGCTCCCTCACTTCAAGTAACCAACCAGGCACTGTACCTCACATGATCTCTGTCACCTCCTTTTAAAACAGACCTCACTTTTTTCAAGGAGTATTTCAGGCAATAGCAAGAGGGTGAGCTCTGAAAAGCTTACTAGAAACTAGTCTGACAAATTAGCCACAGAAACACCCATGCTGCCTCGCCCGCTCTAACTTCAGCTTCCCTCCAATACTGTTTGCCCAAATTCAGAGACAGCCTATGCAATTTTAAATGGATGCTTGATTTAAAATTACACTTAATCACCATCTTGAATAACGTTATTTTCTTGGGTTTAACCAAACTAGCAAAGGCAAGGTTAGGCAGAGATGCAGTACAGACTTCAACACAGACAATCAGCTCCTATTTACAATTCCCACAAACAAGTTGGGGTTCCCACATTTTAGCCCTCCTGGCTGACAATTACTCCACACCTCTGCCGCCGTCTGGCAAACTGTATGTTCCGTCTTGCCTCCCCAAGGCTCACTGTCCCTTTTCCTTTTCCTCCTTCTTGCCCTTCCTCCTTCTCCCACTTCCCTTACTGCAAATATATTTCCTGGTTTCCTACACGGACTCCTGACAGCTCTGTTCCCCTTCCCACCCAGAATGGAGAGGAATCCTCTCTCCCTTTTACTCAGTCTTTTGTCCTGTCCAGCCTGGCTTTCAGCTTCTGCTCTTCCCCCTTATCTGGGCTGACACTGCTCCCCCTTGCAGCCCCTTCTCCCCTCCTGTGCCCTTCAAGACCCACCACTGGCAGCATCAGGAGGCAGCCCAACTCTATCCCACCTGGACAGCACCTTCCTACAGCTCTGCCAACCCCTCCTGGTTTCACGACCATCCTCGAAATACCTGTTGTCAGTAATGGAAGGCTGGGGGGGCAGTGAGGGGAAACCTCCCTGATGAGTTTTCTCTTCACCACAATCTGGAAATGGCTCGTAGTAGCACCAAGGGCTCTGGAAATGTTTGTGGGCACCAGAAGACACCCCGGCATAATTTTTACACTGCTTGGGAAGCTGCCTGCAGGGCTGCTAGTAAAACAGCACAAGATATCAGCCAAGAAAAATCAAAACAAAAGCTGATTTTCTGCAGGCGAGCGGGACGCTCGGGCTGTTCCGCTATTTGGCGATGCTCCTCTCCACAAGGCCGTCTGGCCAACACATGTTCCTTCCAAGACTTTAAAATGCACTTTGTCACACTTCTTCCAGCCAACAACGCTGAGATGTTCCAGAGAACAGGTATCTCAGCTTACTCTGGCCGTGCCTCTAAATCACAGAGTCCCCCCAGACCAGAATGAATCTGGCAGCACCCTGTGCTTGCACATCTGGCATGAGGACACCGCCCCACAGCTGTACCCTATAACCACACCAAAAGCACCAGCAGTCCCGTTTCACACAGCATAAAAGCAGCTGGCCCAGCCAGGTTTTAAGTATCACAATAGAAAATAAATGCGTCTATCAGATTTCATTTTACATTTTTAATGCAATCTGCTATTTTCCTCCTTTCATAAGGAAACATTATACTTCTGTGGTCAGTTTCCCTGAAGAGATCAGGTAAGGGCACTCTCAGCCACACTCCTGCTGTCTTAGAGCCTTCTCATCTCCAGCAGCACCAACAGCTACACGCCATGGTTCACGCTGAGAGTCACTATGCTGGGATAGCTTTCCTGCTCCTAACACTGTCTGGCCTGAGAAAAGGCAGGCACATCCTGACCAATTCCCAGAGAAGCTCTTGCAGGGTCAAAGGAAGTAGCAGGCTGTAGGGAGGGGGGGGTGATGGTCTTAATCTTTACGGCTTGCAGGAAACAGCAAGCTAATTCCAGCCTGCCACCACCGAAAGCAACCTGCTGCAGATTAATTCCCTCTCTATCTGCAAGAGGACTTGGCACGGGGATGCCGAGCGCCGCTCGCTCAGACCGTGCTGAAAAATAAAGAGGGGAGAGACCTCGCTAACAGCTTGTCACTGTCAGCGTTCCTCCGGGGCTCCACACGCCGGGAAGAACAGCACACACCTATTGCCGTTCATCCAAAAGCCCTCGCTGCCAGCAGCTCCGTGACACCTTGGCCTCCGCTGCCCGGTCACATCCGAGAGGGACCCTCAGGGGACCGGAGCTACATCTCGGCAGCTGCCGAGCCAGAAATCCCTCTCAAGGACCGCCCGCTGCACACGCGGCTCTGAAATCCGTCCCGCTCGCTGCAGCTAAGACCATTAGGGAAGCGGCATCTCCGCACGCTAATCCCGGTTGTGTAATCACCCTGCATCCAGGCGGGAGCGCGGCCCCGGCGCAGCGGGACGAGTCCCTGCCTGCTGTTCCCGCCGTTCCCGCAGCCCGGCCGGATTCTCAGTGCCAAAGAACAAAGGTCAGTGACTGCCGGGGACACGGCACGGCCCGGGGGCTGCCAGGCTCTCCTCGCAGCCGGCACGGACGCGTCGCAAGCCCGGAGGTTTTTCCCCCTGGCACAGCTGCGGCCGCCTCACGGAGCGCAGGCTCTATTAATATTTTACCACCGGATTCCACTCTGTCCTCAAACTGTTTTGCAAGCAACCGGGATCAGACGCAATGTCTCCCCAAATTAAGATATAAATGTCAACAAGCACAGCAACATAAGCATAACGTGCGTGCCCAACGAGGATGAGGAGAATTTATCTGCTTTTGTTCCCACCACCCCGCTCCCATGCCATGTATCTACAACATCCTTTTCTCCGCCTGAGGAAGAAAACAACAACAAAATACTTGGGAGTTCTCATATTATCATTATTCAAGCAGTGGCGAGGTAGCCAGAAACACAGGATAAATGCTGAGTTCTCATAGCAACACACCTCTATGAGTAAGGAGATTAAACTCTTAAATGTGTTCCTTCCTCAAGCCTCCAGTATTTGCCAGTCTCACACCAGCTGTGACAACCAGCACCAACAATTCAAACCATTTCTCACTGTCCTACCCAAGGAAGAATTAAGAATTAAGAATTCTTCACAGCTGGTTTCTGTCTGAAGCAATATCTTCTTAGTGCAAGGGTTACAATCTCACAAGAAACAGTTACAGACACGCACAAACACGCTACCCAAAAAAACTTTCCTTTTTCCATCTTCCTGTTCCTGTCAACTGCTGTCAACAAGACAGACCCTCCCACGCAATGCAAACAAGGAAACTCATCTTAGTGTTTAGGCCGAAGATGCTTTTGTTCAAGTAACATGGCAGCTAAAAACAGCCTTTCCTCTTCCCTGGAGCAACCTCTCATTGCCCTCACTTATATGCAGGGCATCCTTTATTCATCCAAGAACAGTAATGACTATCCAAATGCTAAAACTCCAGTATTCAGCACAAAGATCACAACAAAAGTAAGAAATTCCCTAAGACATCCTCAGAATTCAGTTCTGAGCATCCCATGGGGAAAAGGGAGCCCAGTTGATTTCACTTTTCCCTCCAAGTACCTCTGACTGGGAGCTTTCCCCATTTGTTTCATTCTGCCCAAGCCTACCACACTGCACAAGCAAGCAACTACCACTCTCAGTGCACAGACTTCATATTTTTTTCCCTTCTTTTTATTTTTTCCCCCACTGTGTCCTGTGGCAGGAAGGTAATAACTGACCAGGGCAAAGGACATGTTTACTGCCTCCATCTCTCATTTGTTCCAGTGTACACACAGCCCAGCAAGAAAAAAGAAAAGCAGGGCATCAGCACGAAAAGGGACACTGGCAGCTCACTACAATGCTGAGATAAATTCTGCAATGTGTTCTGGCACATTGCAGCATTCACACATATCAAGTGCTTTAACTTTTTCCTAATGACCTCATGCCTTAAGATCAGGCTTCTAATATATTGGGGTAATTTTGCCCAGCGAAGGCTTAAACAGGCAGTGTCTTCCATCCTAAAAAAATTAAATAAACAGGTAAAGTCATGCTCCCCAATCAAGAAATTCACGGTTTGTAGAATTCATTCAATCTTTCACACTCGGGTATGATTTTCAGAACCTCTGGAGCTTTGTTACGAACCGACATGCGATCATCACATGCCCGTATTGATGTGTGTGTCCGTGCCAATAGCTTAAATCACTTGATCTCTGAACAATCCTATGACTCATGACATATGCATCCCATAATTTATCATGTTTGTGCTATGAAAATGCACTGGAGCAGCATTGCCTCAGCAACATTTACAAGTCACCTTGGCAACAAAGCAGCTTTGCGGCTGCTCTCAGATGCCCAGTCTCAGATGCCCAGCAAAACCTAGATGAGATGGGAGAGAATTGAAACACTTCTACTTTACTGCTCGGATTTAATTGCTCATTGATTAGCTAACATGGCTATCTGGCTTAAATTGCACCTTTAAAAACAACACCAACAAAAAAAGGCAAAACGAAAAGCTAAACAAATCAAAAGCCCACTTCTTTTACCCTTCTCCAGAAGGCTCAATGCTCGTACTTAAGGAGATTCCCAGTACAGCAAAGCCACGCACTGCCAAGTCCAAGGAAAAGTTTAAGGAACCGGATATTGTGCCTTCATGCGCTTCCAAAAAGTCTATACACACGTAATACAGCTAGGAAAAACAGCAAGTCCTAGGACAAGCTGAAAAAAAAAAAGCAGTTTCCATCGCATCAAATGCCTCTGTAAGCATCACCTGCCTGTGTTATTTAGCCTTTTGTTGCACTGGCAGGTTTAGAGGAGCCAAGGGGGCAGGCAGCTGCCAGGGCCCCGATGGGCTCTGGTGCTCCATGCCAAGCACGGCTGCCACCGTGCCGAGGCAGCAGCGGGGGAGCCCTGGGAGCTGGCTCCGTGCCACAATCACGGTTTTGGATGCAGTTTCCTTCTTCCCCGCCGACATCAGGCAGGTGAAGTGCTGGCAGTGGGGGCAGAGCAGCTCGCCGGTTTCACTCCTAAATTCCCTCCTCACACAGGTACAGGCAGGGCTGTTTCCCTTTCAAGCTAGCGCCAGACAAACATGAAACCGAGGGAAACAACTTCTCAAGCAGCAAGATCGCTTGCAGGAGGCAGAAAGGAAACAGAAGAGGCTGCAAACCATCAGCTCCTTCCCATTCAGGAGCTTTAAAGCCAAACACCAACAGCGTGGTCAGAAACTGAAGGCAAAGGGAAGGCAAAAGACAAGCAGCCGTGGCTCTCACCGAAGGGGAAGGGAAGCAGAGCTCATCACCCCTCTGCCAGTCGCTCCGTGAGAGATGCATTAAGGCTGCTGGTGGCTCAAGCCCCAGCAGAGAGCCCAAGCCACCACAGTAGAGGCATTCAAGAGGTGTGAAACTCGGCTTCCTGATTTATCAGCTGCTATCCCGAGGGGCAGGAGGTGAACCACCACGATAAAAAACTTTTACTGAGACCTGAATCTGTAGTGGTAAGTATTTGCTGCTGCCCAGGCGGGCGTACAAAGAAAGGAGCTCCCTCAGCAGAACAGATCCGTGCTTTTAGGAGTTTAGACATTTGGCCAAAGTCTGAAATAGCCTGTTAAGTCAGAGCTAATTAGCAGAGGAGAGGAATGAACTAACATAAGACTGAACATACTTTTCCTGCTTCCAACAGTTATTTAACAGTCTCAAACAAATTTCAGCCAGCAGATTCAAGTGCCAGAGATCTCACTAAATGGTGAATTTACAGACAAACGTATCATCAGCCTTTTGCAAGGATGGGGGGAGGGGTTTCAGCATACAATTATGCTCTAACACACTCATCCTCTCCACAGCCCCCCGCTGCCTCTCCACAAGCACCCCATGTCCCTGAGCAAGCCTGCCTTCACTCCCTCTGTTAATCCCCTACACCACCCCCAACTCCACAGCCCATCATCCCCCCTTTGCTGAACCCCCTTTGCAGCCGGAAAAAGCCTGCAGGACTGCTGCTGCCACTGCTCTTCTAGCCTTCCTGCCCACCCAGGGTGGAATTTAACAGAGGACATCACCAGGGCATCCCAAATCCTCTGAGGAGCAAGGAAGGCTCCAATGGGGACAGCCAGGGCAGCAGCCTGCCCAGCTCTCAGCTTCAACACAAGGACTGCAAAGGCAGCTGTGCCTTCCTCCCCACAGCTACCTCCATATAGCTTGGACAAGGAAAAGGCTGCCCAGCTTCCAGAGACTCAGCCTGCCTCTCCCCACCCTGCTACCCTCTCCACTTCCACATTTAGAACTTTCCCTTGCTATTTTGCCACGCCAATTTTTGTTGAGGCTGTCATTTCAGTGATAGCAATGCCACAGTAACTTGAATTTAGGTGAGTAACCGAGCAAGTACGATTGACCAGCATGCTCTCTGCCAAAAGCATTAACCAAAGACCAGAACAATAATTCAAAGTTATTAAATTGCCTGAATGAAATTTTCTACTAGCCCTACTCATGAATCTCCACCTACCAAAGAGCACACTTAACCACTGAGTTACACAGCACACACACACAGTGCAGTCTACACTACAATTCCTCTTGTTCTGCAATGCTTTCAGCACAGATATTTTTTTCTGAGTTGCTCAAAACAAAGCAGCAACAGAAGGAACTGATCCATTCCTTAAACACCTAGGTAAAACAAAACAAAACAAAACAGAAAGGTGGAAACTGACAGAAGCCATATGCTTACCGAGATTGCAAACAAAAAAGAAGTAATCTTTCTTGTATACAGTAAAAAATCCCCTAATACCATTTACATATTTTTAAGTTTATCTTAGTTTTAGGACATTGCATTTTCCATAGTGCTCTGACACCCTGTAACAGCCTAGAGGGAGCAGACAGCCCCACAGGGAATTTCACAGACTCTGCCTGCAAGAACCTGTGCCTCACACACACAACACCTCCCAGCCACTGCAGAAGTCACCCAGGCAAAGTAGCTTCTTATCACTTGGAGTTGTTCCTGCCAGCTCTTACGGATAAGGCAGCCTGGCAGATCACATCCTTCCCCACTTCCCTTAACTCTTCTGTCCTCCATCCTTGCTTTGAAGACTGCAATAGTGGCATATCTCAATGCTACTGCAACTTCAGGAAGCTGAACTCCTTGTTTTCCTCTCTTCCTTTCTGTATTTAAAATATAACCTTAGACCTTTGCTTTCACTAGCTGATGTGGTACCACATCAGTTAAAAGGAGGATCTCTCTAAGGCAGTAACTCAGTGACAGTTAACCATCTCCTGAAAAGCAGGTGCAATGGCAACCAGAAACTTGCAAATCCCACAACAGCACAGAGGGTACCAGCCATGGCAACTCAGCACCTGCAGAGGATAAGGTCAGTGACTTTCACCAGCAACACAGTGAGAACACGAAGATTTGCTTGCTTTGCCGCAAGCTGCCATGGCAAAGAGACACATACACGCTTCAGAAAGCCATCTAAATTCGCTTACATCTGTCATTGTCATTTTGGTCAGCAATGGCATCTTCCAGAGCAACCGACTTTGGCTTCTTTTCACTGTTTCCTTTCAAGTTTTCCCAGTCTGCCTGGCTGAATCTGCAGACCTCTGAGTCTTTGGTAGCTGTTTGGCCTTCTCTCTCTTTCATCTCCAACTCTGAGAAACGCATCATTGCACGCTAGAAAGAGAATTGATATGAAAAAAAAGTCTTGCAATAAAAACTACTTCATTTACCTTACCTTATATGAAAGCATTTCCAAAGAAAAACTGACTCAAAACCAGGGTTTCAGATAGACAGCTAAGGGTAGGATTTTAACACACCTGACTTATAAAACAGTGTTCTAGCATCTTATAAGCAAATAGCCACACAATTCTTTCATACATAAGTATATATATATATATATAAGATTATATATAAATGTATATTATATATAAAACAAAAAACATNCTGTACAATGAATAAAAGACGACCATGGCCCACAAACTTCCCTTTGTGTATTTGGAAATGAAATTTAACTCAAAGGTTTATGTAAGAGTCTAGTAATAAAAATTTGAAGAACTGACCTCACAGTAAGCAGCAGGTAGACATAAAATACTGTCCTCTTGTAATCCTTCCATCTATGTAATTAAAATGGGCACTCAATGGATCATTTAGATAATTTCATCCATTTTTATAAGCATAAACCAATTCTTTTCTTAACAATGCAAAACAATTTGGCTTAACTCATCCCTTCATTAAAAGTAAAACACCCTAAGAATATTCCTACACAGTATCTGTCTATCATCCCTTAGCATCAACCGCAATACCACTCCTACATTTCCCTACATGCTTGCTTGGCACCAATGTTGCCTGAGACCCACTAATGCATGGCTGCAACTCCTCACCATCCAATGGCACATTTGGCACACAAATGACAACTTCTGGGTACGCTGTGCTAGCTGGCGCTACAGGCCAGCTCAGAAATTACAGCCAGTGCCAAGGTAACATGCATGCCTGACTCCCCTCAAAACTGCACAAACATTGCATTAACAACGTGCATTAACATTTGTATCAGATCTTAGTAAAAGCCCTTTAAAGCTTGCTAGCCCATACATACCTGTAAGCCACACATACTATTCTTTACATCACCTCACTCTCATTAACAACCTTTATTTAAAAACATTTAGGGCGAGTACGCCCCAACAAAAAAAAACTTCCTGGTCTCCCCACCTGTGTCGCTTCTCTCGACTTTAAAAACTCAACTGTGACTTTCAACAGAGAAATAACGACAAAAAGCGCGGCGGTCGCTGGGACCGCGCGGACTCACCTGCAACGCCCGCTGCTCCCGGCTGAGCTGGCTGGAGTCGGCGTAGAGCTCAGTCGTCACACACTTGAATCGATCACCTACATAGCCGGCAGAGTTTGCGATCCTCTTGGCCAATTTAGATGGCTTGGGTTTCAGGATTTTGCCATCAGCAGACTCCGCGTCGTCGGCTCCGTCTTTGGTATAGGTCTGGTTGGCATCGATGCTCGGCGGCGCAGTCCCCATGCAGAACGGCTTCGCGTCCTCCTGCACCTTGCCAAAAGCCAGAGCTGGAGCATCGCTCTCGTGCGTGCTTTCCAAGAAAACAGGAGAAGGCTGGACCGCCACTCTCTCTTTAGGCTGGCTCACGGATAAATCTTCTTTCCTTAAGCCGAACACTGATGAACTCTGGGCTTGCTTGAAATTATAGGTTTCGTGAACATCGTTATTTCTTCCAAACTCCTCTCTCATTACAATAAAATCTCTGTGCTGAGACGCCTGCTCTACCTTGTGCTTTGTAGGGTCATTAGTCTGATTACTGCTTTCTGTAGCAAAGCTGGCTTTCGTTACATTTGCTTCGCTCTTAGCCTCTTGCTCGTCTCGCAGATCTGGGAAGAGGTGTTTGTCACTTTTTGCAGAGTTTTTACTGTGGCCAGAGCTCTGGTGCAATTTCACGCTCTTGTCACTGGGCATTTCGAAATGCACCTTCCCACCGTTCTCCATGAGCTCTGGCAAACGGCCCCGCAGAGCCGGGTCCTCATATCGGACCCTCTCGTGAGACCGTGACCTCCGCTCTGTCTTCTCCTCCTTATTGATCTCCAAAGCCGAATGCTGCAGCAGCATGGGGTGCACCATCCCCACTCCCAGCGCATCCTGGTAGGTCATGAACTCCCCCCTCCCGGCAGGCAGGCTGTAAGGGAGGCTGGGTTTGGGAGCCAGGTGGGTGGGGTAGAGGCTGCCATTGGGCAGCAAGACAGGGTGAGGGTAGACGTGTCCTTTCCCGTGGAGGGTGAGAGGGCTGATGGCGATCCCCTCCGGCACCGGGTATGGGAGGTAGCTCCTGGGGTAGGGCAGAGGCGGGGAGCGAAACGCCTCGTTGGGTGGCAGGAAGATGGGGCTGGAGGCCAGGGCAGTCTCGGTCGCCTTGAAGTTGGCTTCCTGACCACAGGATTTGGCCACCTTACTGCTGTGCTTCGCAGGGGTGGCGACGGGCTGCCCGACGTGCTGTATAACTGAGGCGGTGCTCTCCGCAGAGCTCCGGGCCGTCTTGGCGCAATCCACGTTGGCATTGGGAGCTGGTGACGCTGACGCTGGCCGCCCGCCCGCTGCCACTGTCCCCGAAACGCTGCCGACCACGGCCTCTGTGCCACCCATCCTGGGACACGAGGAACTCCGCGGCTGTGGCATTACCCAGTCCAGTGCCTTGTTTTTCAGTTGGACATTCTTCCCGGCCTCCTCGCTCAGGCTGGGACCAGGAACTATCCAGGAGGATGGCGCAGTGCTGATAATTTCAGGCCTGTAGATGGGGCAGCTGTTCCCGGGAGAAATGGTCTCTTTCGGAACGATGTCACTGCCTGGCAAGTGCGTCCCCCCTCCTGCCCTTCCATGCACCAGCACGGTTGGCATAATTTTCTTACCGTGGTCCGACTTGCCAGCAGTTTCTGCATCAACCACTTTCGCCGACAAGTCCAGCGGTTTGTCGGTGACGTCTTTGGTCGGGGTCTGCTTTTCCAGGAGTGGGGGAGACCTGCTGTCCTTCCGGTCGTGGCCAGCTTTCCTTGCATGGGGGGCAGATGGCAGGGGCGCCTCCCCAGCATCACTGCCTTTGGGAAGCTTCCCATTGGCGAGGCGAGCAGGTGGAAATTCACTGCCGATGTTCACGTAGGGCTTTGGGAGCGTAACAGCAGAGGAAGGAGAGGTGGTGATCCTAGGGAAATGTTTGTGGAAATCAGCGTAGGCATCCCCGACCTGGGCGGGCAGAGGGAGGCGGGGGGACGGCCGGGGCGAGTGCGGCAGCAGGAGCGCGGGATCTGCTGGCAAGTTGGCAGGGGCCGGCTTGGCGGTGGGGACCCGGGGCTGCTTGCTGCTCTGGATGTGAGGGTAGGCGTGCGTGTCGACGGGAGTGCCTGGGCTCACACCCATCTTCCACGACAAGCCCTTATCCGGACAGTGCACCAAAGGTGGGATTGCTGGTGAAGCCGAAGCAGTCGAGAGCCTCATGGGCGACGCCAGCGACGAAGGGATGTGAGGGGCAACGTAGTGGGAGGGAGGCAGGTATAAAAAACGTTCACCGTTCGTACATACGGGCGAGTAAGCCAGGTGCTGCGGTAAGCTGTAGGTGGACTGCTGAGGTAGCAATGCCTTGTACATGTTCAACGAATACTTATTTGGTGAGTCAAGGAAAGGGTATATGGTGGGCGTTGCACCCTCCATGTAGGGGTTTACCCAGGGGAGCCTTAGGTAACTAGCACCATTGACACCGAGGGGACTCTGCCTGTCACCCGCAGCTCGGTCCAAACCCAGCGTCTCCCCTGTCGGGACTGAGTTTTTTTGTATTCCAGGTGGCGTTTTGTATATAGCACTGAAGCCGTTCGGGGCTTTTCCAGAGACAGCTGCGCTTTCCACTGCTTCGGGGGGATTAGACTTAAACTGTATCTCTGGGTTTCTTTCAGGAGTAAATCCCAGGCTGGCTATCGAACCCGTAGCATCCCGCGATTTTTCCGAGCCAAGTCCGCACAAGCTGGAATAGACAATGCTACTGGGGACTCTGAGTCCTTCCCGCATGAGCCCGGACCTGTCCATACTCAGGGCTGCAAGACTGTCGATGCGATGTGCTGTAGTTGCATCCACCTTTACAGAACAAGAAGCATGTTACTTTCACATCTCACTAACACGACTACCATTCAAGCTACAGATAGATCAGCATTTTGGATGAGAAACAGTAACAATGCAAACATGCTGCTTGTTGTGAAAACCTACAGAGGCTGATTACACTGGAAAATGGGAGAACAGGAACCTACGGAGCAACATGTACACCACCACAAACATCAACAGCAGTCTCTCTAAATCCAAAATTCAAACAGCCAGGAACAAAGGTGGGAGGACTCAAGCAGCCAGGAGTGGCCCAGAGACGATGCTCAGAGGCACTGCTCCAGTGCAATCACTGGCTCTTCAGCCTCAGCCCTCCCAGGGCAAGAGGATGTGGGCTGTGGCGTGGAGACCAGAAAGAGAACGATGGAGTGCCTCTCCTCCTCATCCTCATCCTCATCTTCTACAGGACCTCTCCTTCCACCACAGCTGTGCTCTGGGGCTCACCACTGCCACATGATTCATGGGGCAAGGCATCTGAGGGTGTAGCATGAAGAAAGGTCTGCTGTCTAATTTCTTTCCCACCTGCTGCTCCCCATGTAGACTCAAAGAAAGGAAAACCCCACCAACTTTGCTGGAACATTGGTGTTCTTAATGCTTACACGAACTATTTTTGTTACACATGCTGGTATTCCGCATGGCATTACTCATAACAGCAAAACTAAGAATGTGACATCGTATGACAACACATATCACAGAGCATCAGGAGATTAACAAGATAAATAAACAAAACCCCAACTTCACTGTTTCACAGAAACAACTTGAATGTGCTCAAGCCCACTAGGGCTGCAACAGGAAGGTGTTTTAATAATTTTTCCAAATGGATCACATAACAACAGCCAGGGGCAGGAGTCAAGGTGGGGAAGACAGGCACAGATTCATCTGCAGCATGAAGCTTGGAACTTCTTACCACACTGTGATTCAGGTGATTTTCCTCCCTCAACTCCAGTCTGCTTTTCGGTGCATCACCATCATTAACGGGAATTTTCCTATTGAAAAACAGAAGCTTACTATTTGAAAACATCCTGCACATCTCAGATCAGTACAGTATCATATCATCTCCATATTTTGATTCCCCTAGAGAAGTCCCATGAGATAACACATTTATCCTTCTCAGTATCCATACGTGCCGACTACTTTGAAAAGCAAGGACCATTTGAAAATAAGCATAAAGGGTTTTGACAACAAGAACACACCAAGTACATCTCGGAGCAGCCTCTTCCAAAGCAAGCACTTTTTGTCAAGGTCTTCTCTTTTGCTCCTTGCCCTTTCCTTTTTCCAGGGGGAGAATATCCCATTTTAAACATACTCTGTTCATATACCATCCATAAATACTGCTGAAGATAAATTAAAACACACGCTAATATCATATGAACATCAGCTCTTCCATGCTAAAGAGGGAGCTGCACATCTGTGCCATACCAGTGTTGCAGCTCTGGGACTTGTTATCACAGAAATCACCAATAAAGAATATACCTTAGTGCCAAATTCCAAATCCCAAGGATAAAAATCACTGACATGCAGCAGAAGGAAAGTTTCAGCATTACCCAAAAGAACTCCTTTCAATCAAACTGCTTAAAGGCACCCCATCACCATAAAGCAGAAATGTGATTTTAATCTGTTTGTTTTTAAAATATTCACCTTTTCCCTGCAAGTAGCACATACAGTTATAATCCCTCAACAACTGGGAGGAAAGTGGGGAGGGAGGGTGAAAAAGTAAAGTGAGATGCTTGGCTCTTTTCCTTCAGCTTATGTTTGTAAATAGTATTCCCTGCAAAGACCAAAAACTTCCACCAACCAGCTTTTTGGAAGCTTTTCACACAAGAGTGAGAACAGGGAATGAGAAGAGAAAAAAGCATTAAAACCAGACAAAACTGGCACAGAGAACTGGAGGCACATCTACAGCTTCTGTCCAGCATCATTTTACTTTTTAAAAAGCTCCAATTTAAGGGCAGGGGACACCTGCCAGTGCCTGTGTCACCCCATGGAACGCTGTAATTTTGATCATCAACTGAATTATATTCAGCAGGAAAAAAGGTGGGGAGGAGGAGAAATTCACTTGTGGGAGACAGACACTACTGGTCCTATTTCACATGACAAGCTGCTGGTCCAAAGGCAGGCAACACCAAGTTGCAGGCACGAGCCTCTCTGCCGCAGAGAGTCACCACAAGAAAACGTGCACTATTTGGTTTAATTCCCCTTCAATGCAAAATAATAAATTAATTGTAAAAGCACATTCAATGGCTGCTTTGGAGGCGTCCCCACTTCACCGACCCAGGTTGCCTGCTCCATAGTAAAACAGCATCTGCTCCACTGCTCTCAGGCATGTCTTGACTCTCTCCCTTTGCCCTCCCTCCAAGCTGGGCTGATCTCGATGCAAGGTGGCAGCTTTCTGCTCCAGTATTAGGGAAGCCAGCAAACTCCGAGACCTCGCTCTGCAGAATTACAGTGTGGTTTAACTTGCCAGAAGCTTAAATATTTACCTGTCTTCATTAATTCCACACATGCGGACCCTTTCATTGCTCATCCAGCTATGAACATTGCCATACAGGGGAGTTGCAGAAAGCATGACGTCTTCTTAAAAATCAACGCTTTTCTTCACGGTTTTATATTCTATTAGAAAAAGAAAAGAAGAAGAAAAAAGAGGGGAAAAAAAAGTTGAGCAGATTTGTCTAGGAGGAAGTGCAAACATCACAGTGGAGCAGCCAGCCTCCCTCCGGGTAATTAATAATGAATGCAGGATTGGTGAGGGGAGTGAGCTGCCTACGTTAACCGCTAAGGGAGATACCCAGCAATAAAGGAGCAAATTGAGGGCATTTATAGGTCAGAGGAGATGGATCTTTTCCCCAGCGCACATCCAGAAAATTAGGAATCATTCCAGACTATCGACAAATAAAAGTTTCTCCACAGCATTTCATTTCCACAAGATATGACTCAGCCAGCCAAGTATATACACCTGTCCCCAAATCTTCATCTCTGAAGTCACATCTCAGTCACAGAGACTGAACCAAGGAGGGAGACCCTGTGAGCCTGGGGGAACATTTGAACAACCCACAGGCATTCACAAAAGCCCTGCTTTAGGAACACACAGGAGCAGGAGAGCATGGTAAGAACAACCACATACCGGCGCGTATTAGCTACGCTGATTGTTGATAAGGCTTTTACACGAGGACTTAAAACTGAAGAGACACTGCTACAGAAGGCATCTAAATAAAAACCTCCCTTTTAGCGTCTGCACATGACTAACTTGGAGAAAGGGGTTAAAAATAGTAAGTGGGTTGGCGAGCTCCCCACCCCTTGATTTGATTAAGTGAGGAGCCCTGGTGGCTTCTGCATCGGAGCTGCTGCTGCTGCTGCTGCTGCTGCTGCTGCTGCTGCTATTGCTGCGAGTGCTTTCAGTAATTCAATGATGCCTGCTCACTCCAGGGAAAGAAATCATTAGCGGGCTCACTGGAGAAGTATTAGCAGTCCAAGAGGATCGGAGCCGTGTGCAGCCAGAGAGGCAGGTGAAAGGTAACCACATTTTCACGTCCAGCAGCAGAGAGGGAAAGGCTTTTCCTCCCCTCTACCTTGCCTAATGCCACCTCCGCTCGCATTAAATTCTAGTTTGCTGCATGAGCGAAGTGTCAGGACAAGCTGCGTTTTATTAACAGGATTATCGCGGTGCATGATTTATTCCAGTGCAAGATTTTAATTGCTCTTCGGAGGTTGAGTCGTTTCTTTTGACTGAGCTTCAGCCTGCATCCTGCTGCTAAATGCTGGGTTAATAAGTAGGGGGAGCCTTTAATGCACAGGATATCCCTCAGCTCTTCCTCTCTCACAAAAATAGAAGCCTTTAAGCAGGAGGCATGATACTCCTTTTACACACACACAAGCCAGTAACGGGCGATTGACCACTGGGAGTTTAATGCCTAACGTCTCCCAAAGCATCCATGCTTCCCCAGCAAACTCATTTCCTTTGTCAGGCTACAAAATATGCAAATGATCGCTTTGGCATTTAATAGGGAAGAAGCCCAGATTGGGCCTTTAACACAATACTTCACACACGTTCAGAGAGGTTTAAGAACTGAAACGGCAGGAAAGCCTTGTTCCCCAACACTTTTTTCTCCCCTCAGAGAGGCCTTTTGTGCAAAACTCCACGTCTGGAACAAATGTATATTAATGAAACGGCGCACTGACCCTCCTTTCTCCACAACGGTTAGCTTTTCCTAATGAAGTCCGCACAAATCGCCGCGAGGAAACAAAAATCCACGGAGGTTAGTTACCGCGCTATCATTCAAAAGGAGTTATTTCACTGGAAAGACGTTTTCTGGACAGATTTACTGGTTTCCAGATGCGCCGCTCGTAATGTTTTCAATAGAGGCAGCAGCAGCATGGAGAGAGTGATTTAGGGTTTTACGTAAGGTTAGCAGCCACCCCGTGCGCTGCCTCATCTCTAAGGGACAGGCAGTGCCTGGGAGAAGGGCCTCGACGGCACAGTCCCGCTGGCTGTGCCCCGCTTCCCTTGGGGCCAGGGTTCCTCAGAGGGGCTGCCTGCGCCCGCCTGGTTTCCTCGGTGGAAATGTATCATTAAGATAAGGCGAGGTGCCTGAACTAGAGCTCATCAATCCCCTGACACGTGCAGATAGCGAAATGCTGAAGTTGCATGGGGGGAGTGAGAGCTTCCCCAGCCAAAAGCGGGTAATCTGGAGGCCCCATGTCCCACAACCACCACCACCCGAGCAAGGGCAAAACCCGCCCAGTCGCAGGGACGTGGTGGGACGTCCCGGGGCCACCAGGCAGGTCAGAGCCCGCGCCCCCGATGGCTGCCAGCCCCTTCCCCAAAGCCACCCCTTGTCGCCGTGTGCCCCGGGTGCGCGCGTGTGTGCGCTTATAATCATCGCCGCCCTGAACTTCTCGTGAACTGTTTAAAAGTGGAGGTCTGCTGAACGAGCAGCGGCGCCACTGCCAGCCATAATTTCATTGCAACAAGCAGCAGACTTTTAACTCTTCGCACACCCCGTCCCTCCCCCTCCTTCTCTGTCCCCACAAGCAGCTGCCTGTCGGGGATACCGTCTCACGGAGGCTCGGCCA
>WEIU01014279.1:2688-30682 GCA_013389925.1 Aegithalos caudatus
CTTTAAACCTGAAAAATGTAAAAATGCAACACTGTTGATATTAACTCAGTTTTCAACTAGAAAACAAACATTCAAATAAAGCAAAACAAGAAATATTAAAAAGGTATTGGGTAATTTCTATTTTAGTGATTATTAGTACAGTTATGATTACTTGCCTATATACTGGGAACTCTGTCATATTTGAAAATTTGTGACAGACTGGCAAATTAGCTGGAAAAGGGGAAGCATAACTACCATTTTTAAAACAGCTAAAAAGAATGACCTGGGAAACTACAGGCCAGTCAGTTTCAGCACAATCATAGAGCAGATCCTCCTGGAAAATATGCCAAGACACATGGAAAATAAGAAGGTGATTGGTGACAGCCAATATGGTTTGCTCAAGTGCATGGGCAGCAACTGGAGAGAGGGAGGGGATTTCCAGTAACTGAGAAGAGATAAGTTCTAGCACAATTCTGTTGTAAGTAGAAGAATGAAAGGAAACCTTTCTAAATTATAAATTACTCTACTAGAGGGGAAAATGTAGGAATTACTTGATCTTTCTTGTGAAAACAAAGATATTTGGTCTTTTAGTAAAATCAGAAAGGCTCTCATTTCATAAGCAATGACTGAAACTGAAACTTGAGAAGTTAACTAAACAGGCTCTGTAGAGCTACTCAATATAGAAATTGGCACAGACACATTTGTGTTATCTTTATATTAGATATAATACCTGTGTACATGCCAAACCACCAGAGAAAGAGCAAAAAAGATAACAGGAAATGAAGACTGCCTCAACTCAGCACATGAACCCTACTCACAGACTCTCTGTGTTTCATGCATTCCATCAAAACATGAAATAGATGATTGGACTGTTTCTGTTCCAATCTAAATATATTCTGAATCATCAGTAAGATCTCCTCCTTCACCTGAGGGCACAGATCCCTGGAAAACAGACATATAATCAATGACAATTATAGTTTAGATACTTCTTACCACCCAAATGACACTTCAGAAAAGACGAAATGTAGAAGAAATGTCTTTTCTTTTCCACTACTTCTCTGTTGACTTAATCCTTCTTTCAACACAAAGCAAAGTTATCCCAAAATATAAATTATTAATCACATATGCATTTATTCTGACATACATATTTACAATTGAAAATACAACACATGAGTAAGTTAAGAATTTTCAAAGTATTCTCTATGACCATAGAGTTAAAAAATCCCTGGAAGTGATTTTTCTTTCTTTCAATAAAGAAATAAAAATAGGCATAAAATGAAATTCCTTACTATTTGTTCATTAGGCTTCATAGCTTTCCCATTTTTTTTCTTTTTTTGTCTTTCTATTAACCTTCCCATTCACATTTTTCTTTTTATTTAATGGAAGGCGCTTTTTTAAATATCATAAATACAGGGAAAAAAGCAAGTGAAGAAAAATGTTCTCAAACAACATAATAGGGGCAAATACCACATATCCAAAAGTATATTCAGACAAGATAATAAGTAAACACAAAATAAGTAAAGACAAAAAATTATGATATAAAATTTATCAAATAGTTCATTTTCTTAATGGGAGTGAATGCAGGGCCCCTCTTTAAAATGTGATTATTTTAATCTAAAAAGCTCCTTTACTTTGAAAAATTTTCACATATGATATTAATTGGCTATACAAACATTTATTTTTATGTCCAATTTGGATGCAAAATTTTCACCAGCGTAGGTTCAATAGAGCCTGCAGCTGAGACTGGACTGGTAGCAACATAGACATCTTGCAAGGATGACAAATCTGGGCTACCACTAAGTAACCCAAATCCAAAGATGAGGAAACTTAGTCTTCTTTCTACTGCAGCCCAAGGCTCCTACAGCAATGAACAGGCTCTAGTCTCAAAAGTTTTCTACAATCCAAATCCAAGCCCACATACAGAATACTGATAGCTGGAGGTATGGCTGAGCTGAAACAATAGCAAATACTCTGGAGGTCATCCATGAATGTCTCTCACCAAATGTGAGAAATTTCATAACTCAGAGTAGCTACATGCAGTCTTTCCTCTTTGAAAAAGCAATGGTATATTTGGCAGAATAATTATTTCAGCACTAGTTTGAGACAAGGAAGAAAGAAGCTCTGTTGTCCCATCACAGAAGTCAAAGCTGGCAAAAGGCCATAGTGGCATCATTACTAGGAGCATTAGAAATTATCTCAGCAGTTTTGGGACAGAGCTTTGCAGGTGCCTGCCAGCATGTCAGACCGAGGAGGAGGAGGAGCATTACCCACTACTCACCCCGTATCACCCGTGTGTTTGTGGGTAAATGCCAGGATATCTGCAGCTCTGCCAGTGCCCTCATAGACCACCACTGGGACAGCTGGGCTGGCCCTCACGTACTCCCACACCGTCAGGATCACACTGGGGCCTCCTTCCAGCACCAGCCCAACTGTGGGTACACCTTGGCCAATTCCTGTTTCAAAACATGCCTAACCGGTTACTAACAGATCTCAGCCACACACACAAAAGGCAAAACATCTGGGAAATAAATATTTATATTTGGTTTGATGGAGAGGAAATCATGCCTTCACCATCTGTAATTTGACTTACATCTTTTAGGACTTTCGCAAAACTTATTCAGCCAGATCAAAAAGACCATGAAAAACTACTGAAAAAACTGTAAGCATCAGGAAGAAAAAACATCCTTCTCTTGCATACGTGATGAGGGCAAAAGTAGTTAACATGGTAAAAAGGATTTGAATTCCACTGAATGTAACAATCTTTCCATCTTGTAAAATGGTGGGGAAATATCCAGTGGTGAAATGACGACCACACAAAACTGTGAAGTGAGCAAATGCTCAGTATCTAATAAATAATCTGAGTAATATAGATGTCTCTACAACTGAGAAACTCATATGTGAGTTCATCCAAATGCATAATGCTTTATAAAAATCCTTTTCATTTCCCTGAGTTTTAGAGTTCAAGACACATCCAATTAATAACATTTGACTTCAGTGAAAGCTAAGGCAAATCAAGATGTACAACATGTAACACAAAATGTCAAGTACCTCTCCAACTTTCAGCATAGGTTTTTCCATCATAAAGCTGAACATAGCAATACTCACTTGTGTGAATTTTTTGAAGTGATATGTACTTCTCCAAATTCCTCCTGAGCATCATTTCATTTCCATATTTGCCTACCGTCCCATCATCTGCCATTAGAAAATGAGAATGCATGCTGTTGAGCGTACTCAGCTTGCTTAGTGGGTTACCAAGAGTCTGGTACAGGCAAACTACCTGAGAAAAACAAAATAAAAATGTCCTCAAAGAAACCAACAAAATACCACCATTTATGTTCCCTCGTATGTATTTCTTCATCACTGTGGCTGTTTGAAATTCTCCATCATGCTTTTTGAGATACTCAGACTTTGATTCTCAGCATTTGATTCTTAACAGCAACAAGCCCATAATTAATACCTCAGAAAACACTCCTGATTAGGTTTGCAATCCTTCAAGTCACTGCCTGACATTCTCTGCAATAGTTTGAACTCCATGGCATAGTTTCCCTGGGTTGTATTCCCATTAAAAATACATGAGCTAACTTGTATCAGGAATGATTTCACCCTACTACTTAAGTGTTTTTAGAAACTTGAGTAGATTATGACCTCATATAAAGTCATAGTTTGTGAATATAAAATAGACTGTGAATAAAATATTACACATATTAATAGTTTATTTGTATACACTACTAATGTGACTGGTCATTCTGAATTTTAATATAGAAAAACATAATTTACAACCACAAGAGAGTTGCATACATAATTACAAAACTCAAAAAAGGAATGGCAATTTCCTGTAAGAAGAGAAATATTTTAAAGCTATTCATTTACACACAAAAAGCAAAATACAATGCCTCAACATGCCACAAAATTCTGTTGCTGAGTAAAATCTAAGCTTCTATTATAGTGAAAAAATATCAAACTAGTGAAGTTAATCTAGAAGAAAATCAAGTATGCAAGAAAACTCTAACATCCCATAAACATAAAGGCTTTTATTATTAAAATGCATCCAACTTACATCTTTTCCAATGAGATCCCTCTGATTCTCAATGATACCCCATGGAGGAATCCCAATAGCACAGATCTTTCTCAGGTGTGGTGAGGCACGGCCTTTCAGTGCATCCCCCACGTGCCTGGACACTCCTAAATGGATAATCAAATTATAATTTTTCTTCTGTATTCAGAGACCTGCTACAGGACACCAAGGAAGGCTTTGCACCATTTATTTGTACTGTAGTTAGGTTTCAATCAAAACCAAAACTTTGTACCCAACTTGTATATTTCATGTACACTTCACAGCTCAGGTGTAATGTACCACTGCTTCAAACTCAGCATGTATTTCTAATTAATAATACTCTCACATGTTGCTAATGGTGCTTTTCATATCCGTAAAACTTAATTAGTTATATAAATACCCAGGACAGTTCATCTGTAACATCACCAGATTGAATAACAGCTAAAGAAGTAAAACTTTCAGTTCCACAGTTTACTGACCCCTCAGAGTTTTTCAGAATAATCTAAAAGGATTTTCAGGTACTAATAGCCTAATTAATGGATTATCCTGATTCAAAACATTATCAATTATAAAACACAAGTTAAATTGAGCTTTGAAAATTCTTTCAAAAATACTAATCCTAGTCCACAGAACCTTTATTTTAATGAAGCAGATATATTTACTGCAAATAAGCACTGGCCATATGCAGTATTTCTTATTACACAGAGAATACTCTGCTCTTTAATTAAAATATTCATAATGCCTGTCAACAGTAAATGAACATGATCCCACTCTTTGAATTATGCACTGCTCTTTATATAAAATTGGCTTCATTTTGTATTAACATATCACCAATTTTCAAACAATTTCATTCTATTTCACCGAAATGTACATGTTGTTATGCAGGGAAAAAATACCAAAAGAAAAAGTGAAACAAGGAAAAGTGATTACACTACCACTGTTGATGCCTTCTGTAATTATCCATGCTCCTGTAGACTCAGCTGCCTTCACCAGCCCTTTGCTGAAAACCTGCTTGACCTTTGAGGGAAGCTTGAAATTTTGAATGCCTCCATGAACAGAGATCACTAGCTTTGGCAATTCCATCTGCCATTCTTTAATCATCAGGTGCAACAGCTGATCCAAATTGCTATCATAAGAAAGTCTAATATACTGGAAAGGAAAATAATGAGTAAAATAAACACCCTGTAAATACTTCAGGAGAAGAAACTGAAACATATCACTAAGTTCTAAGCATTAATGTCCTCCAGGTCTTGTGAAGGATTAGAGCTCTCACAACTACCCTAACACGAAAGCACAAAAATGCATGTAAGCAACAGAGACAGCATATCCTTAATCATGGTGAAGTTCAACATAAAAATATACACGTTTTTTAATCTGGTTTACTTTTAGATTCCCCTACCCTCTTAAGATAATCAATATGATATGCACCCAATCCGATTTTTACCTTTCTCCACCTTTCTTATGCTGAAATTACGAAAATAAGTCAGACATATAAATACAGCAGCTATTACCTTGGCATGGTAAGTGTGGTCTCCATCTTGAAAATTGATGGTACCAAATGCATCTGTTGGACTCATCTTTGTGTGGTCTTGCACAGACCATTCTCCACCACTGCTCTGTGAACCAGCATGATAAACAGGCCAGCTGCATTCTATTCCTGGGTGTTCTCCAATCAGCCGTCCACAGCAACACCTCACATTTAAAATACAGACATTATTTTATACCAAACTCACTTGCATGCAACTTTACATGTGAATAGCCCTGCATAGAAAAATACTGCAGTTGTCTCACATAGAATGTACTAAAAATTAACCATATTGAAAAAACTGCAATAGCAAAGTAACATTGAATTATATCCTGATTAAGTTTAGTTGGGTATCAAATTTATCCTCTATCTGAGGAACACTAATAACAGTTGGGGTAGTTAGACTAGATAGTCTTCAAATGTCCCTTCCAATCCAAACCATGTTGTGAATTCTGTGGGACTCTGTAACAGCTGAGAATCCCATATAGAAATTCTGACCTGAGCAATGCAAATAAAAACCAAAGTTTGGCTTTAGTGGTCTTACATGTTCCAATTCAGGTAAAGGTTGTAGGACACTGAGGTTCGCTATGAGTATTACTGCCAGTTATTCTAAGTACTAAAGAAAGATCTAGGAGTTATCCTCAATAATCAGGAGGGGAATTTCAGGGTGACCTTTATATTAACCCTTGGAACCCAGCAAAGTGCATATACAAAATACATGGATTTAAGTGCAGTATTGAGGGAGATTGCCATGGCTTGGGTATGGTACTCCTCAGTGTAATGCTCCCACTGAGACTCTCCAAACCATGCACCACTCACTTGTTCACCCCTTTCTCTTCTCTTCTCCCTGCAGTGCACTGGAGAGAAGAATGGGAGGTTTTGCTCTTATCTCATTCTGTGATCTTGACAAAAGGTCAAGATCACAGAACAAGATAACAATTTACTGGAAAACACGAACGAGATAAGAGAACAAACAGTAATGGCCACAATATTAATAACAGACAGCACAAGAAATTAACATTTCACACAGAAACCCCTCAACAATAGACAACACCTAACCACTCCCTTGGTCACTCTATGCCAACCCAGAGGGACCTTTTCAGCACATGATATGACTCAGTAATAGTCCTGTCAGGGCCAGGAATTGGACTCAGTGATCACTGTGGATCCCTTCCATCTCAGCATATTCTATGATTCTCCCTGGGAGAGATTTCCTCTCCCTCACTCCCAGCAGTGATGTGAAGTGGTAGAGAATAATTCCTAAGTCCTAGCCATGTCCCTTCCTGGCTACTGCAAAAAATAAACCTGTCCTGGCTGGAATGAGAACATTTGTCACCCCTTAATCTGTATTATCTCCCTCATGATTGAATCATATACCTTCCAATTATATACATACATACATACATGCACACACACAAAANTTTAACACTGCAGACTGTTCTCACTCAGAAGTCAAATCCCCTTCAGGTATACATCCTGTTTCACAGTCACTCTGCATTATCCACCAAGCATACCCAGGTCACTGAACAAAAAGATTCCCAAGGGTGTGTTTGCCTTTGCTTGAGAAAGGACTAATCGAAACTGACTTCCCAAACATATTCCTCATATGAACCATAGTCACTTTATCCATTTCTTACCTTTCTACATTACATGAAAATTTTGATGGGCAGGGCAAGATCAATTGGCAGAGTCTCTGGTATAAGCCAACCAGATGACCTACCTAAATGCAAATCCCAATGTTTGAAGGTCCTACCACCCATTGATTTCAGCATAGTTTTAACAATGATACAATTATAGTTCAATTTTCCCAGAGGCTGGTGCATGACAGGGAACATGATACCCACTCAATACTGTGCTCTCTGGACCAGAGGTCTATGGAATTGGTCTGCCAAGCCTCTCCACGTTTATGTTTTATCTATCCAACCCCATAGCAAAGAGGCTTTACCCACTTGGTCTGCTTGATAAGAGTGCATGTTTCACAGTTACAGATCACTTGGGAAATAGTGTCCATGGGTAACTCCACCCCTCTATCACGAGTCCATCTGTATTGTTGCATTTCTGATGACCTGAGATGTCAGGGGCTCAATGAGACAGAAATAATTCTCCCTTATGTTGCCAGCCCAGTTCCACCTGAGACACTTTAATCCTGGCAGCCCAACCCACCTCTTCATGGCTGTGATGTTCTTCAGCAGCCCAACTCCAGGGGCTGTGTGGATCTACATGATGTGCTTTTACAGCTTTTACAGCCAACTTCTCTACATAAGCACTGATGTCTTTCCACAGATCAGCAGCCCAGATAGGTTCACCTCTGCACTGCCTATTTATCTTTTTCCATCACTCAAGCCACTCCCACAGAGCATTTGCTGCCATCCACAAGTCAGTGTAGAGGTAGAGTACTGGCCATTTCTCTCATACAGTGATATCTAAAGCCAGCTAGATGACTTTCAGCTCTGCAACCTGACTTGATCCACTTTGTCCCTCCATAGCTTCTGTGATTTGCCATGTAGGACTCCATACAGCAGCTTCCCATTTTTGATGTGTCCCTCCAATACAGTAGGAAGCATCAGTGAAGAGAGTGTACCACTGGTAGCTGATTCTGTGGTGGAACCTCTTCAGGATGTGTTGCCTCCTCTTTGTCCTTTTCTGAGAAAAATACTAAATTTTTGTCTTTGGGACAGTTCCTGATTCCTTGGTAACTGGGGTTTCCTGTTCAATCTCATTATGTCACCAGCACACTCCACTTACTCTATAAAAAATGAGTGGCATGATGTGTGGCAGGGACTTTCCCTTTGAACATCCTGCCCAGCACCAGCAGCCAGGGAGCCAGGAGGAGCTGTGCTTTGGAGCCCATCACTTCTGAAGCAGCTCAAACCCCTCCAATAAACTGCAAGGATCTCTTTTTCAGTTGGGATGTAGTAGGCCTCAGATCCTCTGTATCCCTGTCCTGCTTTTGTCCATGTTGGGATGCGGCATGGCTAGAGCCCAGATGTTACTCTTTACCATCCACATCATTGCTGGAGTTAGAGGTAAAGGTGTCTCTCTTTCTCTCGTGCAGAAAAGGGACTATTTCTGGTTGAATAAGTGTAGTGGAGGGAGCTGCCTTCAAGCCAGAGACAGGTTCAGGTGGTGCCAGTCCCAAGAGGGACAGACCAGTGGGGTTGGCCCTGCTTGGGTCAACCTGCTCCACAGTGAGCATTTTTGCATGATCACTCTTCTTTTTTTACACTTTTTAAATTAAAATTGTTGCTGTTACTGTTTGCTTTTTTTTTTATCAAATTGTTGTTTCCAGTAAATTGTTCTCATCTCAAATCATAATCTTTTGCCTTTTGTGTCTCCAATTCTAGGCTTCACTCCACTGCAGTAGAAAGGGAAAGGGGAAGATGGAGTTGGAGAGAGAGGCATATGGTTTTGGAGGTTCTTAGTGGGGGCACCGAACTGGGGTGTGCTACTCCTCAACCAAGGATATTCCTGACTCCAGAACCCCAGGGGTCATTTTTGAGCTTCCATTTTGCCAGAGACTTCAGAAAGGACCATTCTCCCCATCTGCAATGTAGAGCACATTTTTCACATCTTGTTCTCTCATGACTGGCCCAAGGGCTATAGCAGAATCAGCCTCTTGATTTGGTCAAAAGCTTGCTGTTCAGGACCCGACTTAATACCATTCTTCTTCCAGGTCACTTGATNTTTTGAGCTTCCATTTTGCCAGAGACTTCAGAAAGGACCATTCTCCCCATCTGCAATGTAGAGCACATTTTTCACATCTTGTTCTCTCATGACTGGCCCAAGGGCTATAGCAGAATCAGCCTCTTGATTTGGTCAAAAGCTTGCTGTTCAGGACCCGACTTAATACCATTCTTCTTCCAGGTCACTTGATCATGAGGACTTTCAATCTGGCTCTAATCCTAAACACAGATCCTTCAAAAACCCACAATGCCTAAGAAACCCTGTGTTTCTTTCTTGCTGGTTGGCTTGGATCACAGCTACTAATGTGTTGACCATATCCATTGGAATCTGACCACATCCATACTGTCATTTTACTCCTAAAAATTGAATTTCCTGGGCAGGTCCCTTGACCTTACTTTGGTTTATGGCAAAAGCAGTCTTCAGGAGGATTTTCCATCCCACTTCCATGTGTCCTCTCCATGGTCACACAACAAAAACCACAGGTTGCCTCGTTGTGTGTACCCTCTCTCTTGAAAGGGGCTACTCGATCCCAATAGCAGACTCCAGTCCTTACTGGTGGGGTATGAGACATTTCCTCTCTACTTTATTTGAGCCTTTTGGATCTGTCTGCAGCCTTGGACAACCTTGAGCAGTCCTTCCACAGACAAGGTTCAATTCAGTAGGGAGACAAAAAAATCATCTTCATATTGCTGGAATCCAGTAGTTACCTGAAGCACTGTTCATTCTCTTCTTTTCATGGACATGCCAATGAGTTGGTGCACAATGATCATGTGCCCCATACAAATTTCTGCCACGTGGATGGTGCACACTGGACCTCATCTGGATCTACAGGGGCCTGCACATCAGTTGAATCCCTGGAGATTACCTCCAGCACAGCCAGTTCTCTCAGGTACTGGGTACCTTCCTCCATGGTGTCACACCTGCCTGGGTGCACTACTAAACCATCCTTGAGAGAGTACCTTTCTCTCACACTTGACAGGAGTCATCTCCAAAGGCTGAGAGCTTCTGTCCTCTTCCCAATCCCCTTGTCAACGCCCACATCCTGGGACAGGGATCCCAGCTACTTGGCCTCATTATCATCTAGTTTCATACCATGGGCCACAGTACCCGAGCATCAGAGCAGCCAGGTCACCTGACTGGCAGCTGAACTCTTTTCACATATCTCACAGTTCACCCAGGGATAGCGATCAGGAAATCTTGCCCTCCCTTTTCCTCCTGTCATGAGAGCCCTGTTTCCTCTTCAACCCTTACTAAGGGAAATTATTTGGTCTTGGATTTCTTCATTTTTTAGGAGCAACAGCAACTGGCACTGGCTGTTCCTCTGGTTCAGCTTCGGTTGAGTGGACAAAGTGCCTCTTGCTTTGCTTTCCCTGTCCTCCCCCTGAGGGCACTTTGTCACATTGAGCAGTGCTCCATAAGGAGCAGAGCCCAGCACATCGCATAACTTCTCACCTCTCTCAAACTGCCACAGCATTTTCCCATTATATATTTTATCATATTAACAGGGTCCTGTTGTTGTTCAGGGGTGAATTCCAAATCGCTGCAGAAGTATTTGGAAGAACTTCCAAATACTGGCCCATGTCCTTCCACATTGCATGCCACTCACGACTGTCCACCCTTGGGGCAGAACTCTCAAGAAGCCCCCAGAAGTCTCTTTCTTGACTCTAACCATGATGTGAACAATATGGGGGGACCTGGACAACTTAGCAACTAGAACATGGCTTCCTCATATCCAAAAAAAATTCAGAATTCTCCAAAGCTGTTGTAACAGGCCTGAAGGAGGAAAAGCAAATGAAAAGCTGGAGAAAATCATCCTTCCTAGCTCTCCCCATGGAGTTGATACAATTATTAATGGACTCCCAAAGGTAGCACCCAAGACAAGGTTAGGAGAGCAACACTGAATGTATATCACGATGACTTTCATTGCCCTTGATGTTATGATGCCATAAGCTGACATCACATGGTACAGCAACAAAGCAATCTTGATACTTCCCACTGCTTAGAAAACGAACATGGCAAGGAGAGCATATGGAAACACACCCAGTACTGGGTACCACAACCACAGGAACAGACCCAGTAACACTGTGACCAGTGTCTCTATACCTACTGCAACAGATAATGAGATCAAATTTCTTTACAAGGGCTCTGGTCTGATCAATTGTTATCTCAGCTATTCCTGCTGAACATTAGATGCCAAATAAAGCTGCCATGTTTTAGGAATTGTATTCCATGGTTTAGGAAGTATGTTGAGGAGGGAAATGAGCCTGGTGTGCAGCCATATGAGGAACATCTGAGGGAGTTGGGGTTATTTAGCCTGGAGAAAAAGAGACTCAGGGGTGACCTTATCACTCTGTACAACCGCCTGAAAGGTGGCTGTGGTCAGGTGGGAGTTGGTCTCTTTCTTCAAGCAGCAACTGACAAAAAGAGAGGACACAGTCTTAAATTGTATTACGGGAAATATAGGTTGGATATTAGGAAAATTTTTTATGGAATGAGTGATAAAGTACTGGAATAATCTGCCCGGGGAGGTGGTGGAGTTACCATCCCTGGATGTATTTAAGAAAAGACTTCAGTGCCATGCTTTAGTTGAGGTGTTAGGGCATGGGCTGAACTTGATGATCTCAAAAATCTCTTCCAACCTAGTGATTCTGTGATTCCTCAATTTGGTGTTCCCACTGAAACATGTCAAACCATGTTTGCTCACTCCTCCTCCCCCTGTCCTTCCCCCTGCTGGGGCTGGAGAGGACAACTGGAGGCACAAAAGGGAAAGATCATGGGTTAAGAACAGTTTGCTAGAAACAGCAACTAAATAAGGAAATGAACAGTAGCAACAAACTGATGGCAAGGGGTACAAGAAGTGAATGATTCACAGGGAAAGCCCCTGACAAGAGACAAGACCACACTACCTCCACCCAGAAGGGACCCCTCCTCCCTAGAAGAGATTCTCTTCCCCCCAAGCCTTGGCAATGACCTGATGCAGTAGAGAAAAACCTCTGGGTCCTAGCCAGGCCTCTGCTTGGCTTCTGCAAATAATTAACCTTGTCCTAGCCAGAAACAGGACAGAAAGATGCCAGAAACTCAGCTAGCATTAAAGCTTTGCAACTGGAATAATAACCCAGATTCCAAATTCAATCATTGCTCTCACACAGGCTTCAACAGGCTTCAGTGTCTTCTACAGGATTAACTTCAGTGTAATTTATAGTGACAGCTGACAGCTCAGTTCTCCTTTAGACTTCTCAGAAGGTAATATACCCCAGGAAATGGAGATAAATTCTTCACTTTTCCTCTTTTAAGAAAGCAAACATCCCTCAACAACCCTCAGGCCTCAGCTGTATTATTTTTCCATTTAGGGGCAGGTTACACATAAACACCTGCAAGACTGAAGATGTGCATTCTAAAAGAGAGAGTTTTCAGTGGAGATGACAGAGAACTGGTCAAACCAACTAACCATCCAACCAAAACCAAATCCCTAAACAACCCAAAGGAAATGCAGGAAGAGAGCTGCTTTAGTAAGGTATTTCTCGATACCCAGGAGCCATGAAATTAGGTCTCCATACCGTTTTTTCAACACAGGCAAACTACATTTGGTTGATTCAATTCTCTGCAAAAGCAAACTGGAGAAGGAAGCCTCCTACACTCTGGGAGGCAGGGCTCAAGGTGGAGTGGCACTAGCAGGCTGACATGATATTTGAGGCAGAATAACACAGAAGCACTTGTTTCACACACATCAGGCTGCCCCCCAGGGTGCTGAGGGAGGTGGCTGATGCCCGTGTACAGCCAGACTCTTAGGCTGTGAGGATCAGGGTGTCCCCACTAACTGGAGAAAGGCAAATGTCATGCATCAAAACAGGCAAAACCTGCCCTGGGGAACAACAGGCCAGCCATCTGGCCATAATTCTGAGGTAAAATCAAGGGGTGAGACCTCCCGGAGTCCACATCTGGGCATATGAAGAAGGAGACAGGGACAGGAAGCAGTAAGCAAGGATTAATTGTCAGTCATGCCTGACCTACCTCACTGCCTTCTGCAGTGTAATTGAAGGGATGAGAGGAGAGCACCTACCTTTGCTCTAGCCAGGCTTCTGTAGCTGGGCTGTGACAGTACAGTGTGGGATGACAGGCTGGCAGGTGAGGACCTGGCTGGGTGATGGGCCATTATAAAGAAGGGTTCCTCATGGCCATTCCTGTCCAGCCTCTCCACCTGCAGCCTGGAAAAGGGAATGAAGAGAATGTGCAGCTCTAGAGGTGGGGCAGCTCTGGGACATGGTCCTGGGTGTTGGTGGGCTAAGCCAGGGTCATTCGTGTGCTTGAGCAGCAGTGAAGGCCAGAAGAGCCTGGGGTGGTATGAGCAGGACATGGCCCAAAGGACAGGGGACAGCAGGGTCCATCCCTTCTGCTTGGGACTTGTCAGCCCCTGTCAGGGTACCACCTCCAACTTCAGTCCACAACACAGAAGAGACATCAGCAAAGTGGAGAGGCTTCAGGGGCAGAGTGGCAGTTCTGGTGACAGATGGTGGGGCTGGAGGCCTTGGTCTCTGAGAAGAGGCTTTTGGACAAGATGGTTCCACTGGGATGAGAGATGGCTTCAGGGGCTCCAAAAAAACACCTAGCACTCATGGGATGGGATACAGGAAATGTAGATAGGCTCTTCAGTGATGCATGACAGGAGGGTAAGAGGCAGCGGTACAGCTGAAACGCGGGAGTCTGAGGCTGGAAATATGAAGAAGCCTTTTTTCCTTCTGGAAACAACCTATTAGTGGAGTCAAGAACTAGGGAGGGTAGGTCATGTCCATCCTTGGGGCTTTCACACAACCGAGTGAAGCATCCTTGTCTTACCCCCCTGGCAGAGCATACGAGAGACCATGTCCCCAACAGCCTGAGTAACTTTGTGATCCTCGGGATATATGGATACAGATTGATACAAAACATCTTTGCAATGACTTCTCCTTTTTTGCCTCAAAATCTCACTGACCTACGGCAGAAGGTGGGGGCATCAACACAAAAGCAGGCTGCTAGAAAAGTCACAATTTCAGCAAAAAGGGAAAACCTAAAGGGTCCACATTGAAGTAAAAGTAACTGCAGGACAGTTCATCAGTTTAACAGACTACAATATCCAGTGTCCTAACAGACAGCAGTTTAGAAGCTGTGTCTAAAACTTATGTCTTAAAGGTGAGATATAAAGACAAGTTGCAAGAACAACTCATCCTGTTATAAGGATGCGGGAAATGGACACCTCACTTCCAAATACTCATAGAGTGAGTCCATCCTAACTGCTGGCTGGGATGTTTTTGTGAGTACTGCACAGAAGAGTAGAGAGAGACCCATTTTAGGTCATCAGGGGAGCATGGACAAAGGTGCTGGTAAGTTACTCAACTTCTAAATGGAGTAATTCTACTTAGAATTAGAAAATTAGTTGTATAACCCATTCACAAACTGTTTCCATTCACAAACAGCTTGTAAACCTTGGAAGTTCTCTACAAAAGAAATCATTAAGAGATTTTATTTGCCTACAGAAATCTACAGAAATCTGAACACCATGAAAATGCTCAGCAAAAACTGAAAGAACATCTACTAGATAAAAGACACACAAAGATACAGGATATCTTGACAAAGAAAGGTGAAAGAAAAGAACAAATCCATCCAATATAGCGCACATTTCCTCTTTCTCTTCCTCCCTCTCCTTGTGTTGTATCCACATTTATGCAGCTAAACTGTGACTAGGAGGCTGATCAATCTTGGTTTGGTTTTCCACCTCCATAGGTTGATTTTCATCCGACTGGTCTTCCCAGACTGATTAACAACATGGTCACTTTGAGAGGGGAGAGAGGGAGAACTACAGAACTGTTGTAGTCTTGATTGAGATGAAATTAAACTACTATATTCTGATATGTAAATTTAGTTGTGATACCCAGCTGAATGTCTGCAGGTTAGCAGGTAGCATTAAATCCTCCTCTGCATTTCTTCTCTTGAAAGACCTGTAAAAATCTTTGAGTAACTATTCTTCTTCTCTAAAGCAAGATATACATGAGACAATTCTCTTAGGAGATCCCACCTTCTGAACAGAAACACAAATCAATTGCCTTACAATGCCAGCACCATTCTGCATATCAGCTCTTTACAGTAATTGGATTTCCGTAGTAATTTATCTATTCTTTGTAAAACATGACTTGTAAATCTTAGAAGCAAAATGAGATGTGAAGCATAATGAAGAGACAGATAACCATGTTAACACAAATTATGGGACTACTTGACACCAGTTTGCTAGTCACCAATTATTGCTTCAGCCATCAGATGCCATTAACACAAAACAAATGAAAGTTGAACTTTTTGTTCAATAACTGATAATTTTCATAAATATACAGTACAAAAATGTGTATGGTAATACTATCTGAATGACAAATACTGGATTGAAAACAACTAATTAATACAAGTCACAAAATACAATTTACCTGAACAAAACCCTACATTTTAGAAGACCAAAGTAATGAAATTTTTGTTGTTTGCCTTCCCAAAAGCAGTGACTCAGAATCCTCACTGCAGAGAAGATGAAAAATCTTTAAAAAAAATCTACTATAAGGGATGTTTCTTTCACCCTTTTTGTTCTCCCTTCATTTTCTTTTTCTTTCCATAATTCTCACTGATCTCTCTTGCTGTAGACTCGCTCTCCTTCATGTAGCTGGAATTGACTCTCATTTAAAGACACATTTCTGCCTTTCATTCCTCAGGAGGAGATTAAAACAAAATCATGCACACAGGGTATTTGGGTAGAATTTTCTATTGCAAATAAATCAAAAGTTATCACACAATTTATTCTACTTATATTTATGCTAAACATTCTCCAGCACATTCCTAGAAATGCTGCTCTGACCATAAAACAAGAAGGATATTTCTCTTGTCATTGCTTCCAATTACTAGGTCACTATAAAAATAGTACATATATATTTATGCACTCTTACCTGATTAAGTTATGGCACACCTGGCATCCTGCAGGACATCTGTGATGAAAAGGTGGATAATTAATATATGCTTGTGTAAAATAAGACAGTTTTAATGCTATTTTTACAGCATCAATTCAACAGTGAAAGAATTCTCATCAACAACAAAACAGGTTGTCATCTCACCACTAACCCCTGCAAAATATATTGGATAACTTTAGTGATTTGTTTGGCATTTCACAACTCAGACTCTGCGTCAGATTTGCATTTCATAGATGAGTTATCTATCTGATGTATGCTACACTATCCATGTGTTCAAAACCATATGATCAAAACTACAAGTTTAAATTCTCAGTTTAAATTCTTCAAATCTACCTAGGCCATACATCATCCACTAGACACATAATGCAGAATGCCAAGTTGTATTTGCTCCCTCAGGTCCTAAAGCATAGGTTGAGGATTTGATCTCCTCCTTACTCTTTTCATACTCTACACAGTATAATCAGAAATTCCTGTATCAGAAGATGTGATCAGCAGCAGTAATTATTCTGAGGAAGGAAAGAAATGGTGTACCAGTAATTCCATGTAATTCAGTCTTTAATTGTTACCATACCTGTTTTGGTTACCAGACTGAGAGCAACAAATCTAAGAAGCATAGTAAGGTTAATTGCTGCCAATTTCTAATTCAAATAAACAGTTTTATTTAAAACAGACGGACGATGGGATCCATGAAAACCCATGGACGAGCAATCATTGACTGACACACTAAAAAACATCATCCAAACCAAACACAATGCCCATAAAAATGGGCATTTAAAAATGTAACAGAAAAAAAATTAGAAATTCCTTGTTTTACCTGTGTGGATCTTTTGAGCTGGGAATAATGTGTGCACATTCTCTTTTACTGAAGACCTCTTCAATCCAAGATTTGGGGGGCTAAAAAGACATTTCAAATATAAATGTATTCCGAAACTTTGGAAAACAATGTCAAAAATTGCACTGTAATAACAATTTGGCTGTATATAGATAACTCAGAATTATCCCCATCATGTTAAGTGTAAGACTACAAGCTGAAGCTACAGCTCTGAAGAGTCATAGCCCTTCACCTCCAGCTTTACAGAATTCCCCAAGAAAATCAATATTTAAATTTATTTCCACCATGTAAATTATTTAGATGTTCTGTCAAACACATGCAAAATAAAGTGGAAAAGATGAATCAAAATTGCTCTCCTTCTGCCAGAAGACTAGCAACTGCAATTGATTAAGCTGTGTCAAAAAAGGCAAGATTTTCATTTTACTTGAAGGAGATGGTTGAGTCCTTCTTTTATTATTCTTAATAGAGTAAAGAACAGATGAATTCTGGTTATACTTTGCTAAATTGTGTCTCGAGTGAAATGCAAAAGCAGGGACAAAGACCTAGCACTCAGGATGCAGGACAGATGGGCTTTCCCCACTGCCTCTTGCTGTGCTGTGTCTGTAATACCTGTTACAGCTCAGAAAACTGAACAGCCACTATGGCACGCAGATATTTTTCAAAGAATCTCACTGGAAATCTTTGAACCTTTCTCTTCAGCTCTATCAGATCAAATTGCCTGAAAGGAACAGTAACTGTTGGATGCTGAACTTTGAAATCTCAGGGACTTAATTAATTATTCTTAATTTTTATAGGTAAAACTTTCACTTATTATGTAAAGCAGAACCTTCACATTAATTTCTTAATCTAAGGCTTTACTTAGGTTTTTAGACTGACTGTATCATCAGGAAATGGGGTTTGAAATTTAACACTTTTTTACAGTTATCCATGACTTCCAGACTTGAAAAGTAAAAATTAAAGAGGAGGTTTCTGAACTGAAGACTTTTCTAGTCTAGCTCCTGATTCCCAGTTTTTTTAAAGATTTCTGTAGCATGTACATCTCTGTTCGCAAAACTCTGACTAATATTCAGAAACTGTCATAATTCAATTAAATTTCAATAACAAATCAAAATGTTTTCTGCCACTATAGTGAAGTACACAGACCTCAGCAATCATTGACATCTATCCTTTTCACCACCAAATCCTAAAGGAGACAAAAATACAACTACATATTCCTTCTGACTGGCAAATTTCTGCTCTGATATAGCAAAGACCTGAAGCCAAGTTTATATTGCAGCTTTCCTCCTGATTTTCCTCTAAGGAAGTCCTGAGACATTTGTTTGGAAGTTTTGGCTTCTCTTTCCTCACCAGTCTGAGGATTAGGTTTGCTGCTTATAATTCCCTACGACAGAAGAGGCTTTGGAGATTTCCAGACTGATTTAGTTAGTGGAGTGGCAAGAGTTTGGCTCTGAAATTTAAGGCACATGAGTAGTTTTTAGAAAACTGCTTTTAATCACTTTTCCAATATCTTTAATGGCTGAGATCCTTGCATAATATGGTATTAAAGGGACATTGTCAGGTCAAAATGTTCAAAAATTAAGGTTTCCAGAAGTAAAGAAACATATCAGAGTGTAAAACATAAGGAAACATATAAACCACTCATTTCTTTCAAATTCTTTCTGTTGAGCAGAGAGAGCAGACAAAACCTAAAAACCCAGCCTAGCAGCGGTCCTTCAGAATGCAGGAGTGCTATCAGCAAGCAGTGACTGTGCCATCATCTCCCTGGGGTGGCAGGGCAGGTGCATGGAGCTTGGCTCGCCAGCCTCCAGGGACAGGGCAAGGCAGCCCTTGCTTCCCTCACTGATTTCACCACCCACCCATCCAGCAAAAACATGTGAACACTTCCATTTTTGCTTCTGCTTCCTTCTGCCTCAGCCCACACATCCCTCCACCACCATCCCTGCAAAGGATTACCAAAGTCAGAGCCTGTAGAGGCATTGTGACCAATAAACTCTGCTAAGTAGGGGGTTAATGTACACTCTTCCTGCTCTGAAATTAGCTTTACTAAACCAAGAGCTGCAAGAAACATTCAGCTCCTTCAAGACAAGCACTGTTCACAGGTCAAGGATTAAATTCAGGAAAACTAGATTACACTGTCAATATGAAACAACAATTTTTTTAGTATCCTTAGCTGTACTTATGCCTGCTTTAGGGTGAAAGACATAGATATACGTATTTTCTAATTAAACACCATGCTGCTCTGGAGATGGTTCAATTCCTTGCAAAAGAAAATTAAAAAGCACACCTCTCTGTGGCAGAATTTCATTTATTATTGAAACACAATCAATTTTTGGACAAAAAAACAGCCATTACTTTTAATGATAACATTGAAGCTCCAGACAGGTGCAGATAATTAGAAAACACACAATGACTAGCCAGTTTACATAACAGTACATGCCTAGTTCATTTAGGCAAAGTACAGTTGTGTTGGAAACTAGGCAAAACAATCAAGTTGTAAGTAGCTTACTGAAACTGCAGCAAATTTATACTGATAACAGAGAAACACAGTGTCTTAGCCAAAACAGTACTTCAAGAGCTAAAAAGTTCAGTCAAGCACCATACCTCAGCTCTGCAAGCAACTCTGCTTAGTGAAACCAGTACACAATGTTACTTTCAAAAAGTTGGGGTTTTCTAAATGATCTTAACTACTAGGGCAGTATTTCTGCATTGTTGAACATGTTTGTCAAAATTTTAGCAAAAAAACACCAAAGTTATCCATCACATACAACTTTTATACAAACTTTCCTTACCCTCAAAAGTATTAGATGAATAAAAAAGCAACAGACAATCATGGGGCTAATAGAATTGCCTCAGTACTCAAGCATACAGTACCTGTAAAGAACCTTACTGATGATGTCAATAATCAGAAATACTTGAAAGATCTAAACTGACTTTTCATGCCTGTGAAGGAGGGAGGTACTATTTTCAAGTGTCTGTGAGAAGTCAGCATGATTCAGTCTGTGACCAACCTTTATTCAAATACATCAGAGGAGGGAAAGGACTTCCTCTTATTACAGGTAGTGCAAGAATCCACTGCAAGCAGAGTGTCCTAAAATATCTTAAACCCTTTCAAAATTAACTTCACATACAGCAGGTAACTTGTAGTAACATTAGATACCTGAAATACAGCCAGAGTTCGTGTAAGCTAATATTCAAGACTATTTCACAAGAGCTCAGGGCTTAAGCACACTGGTATCACTTGAACCCTTTCTTACCCCTGGAAACTGTACATGGCTTCGTTACCAGCTGGTTAAACTACTGCCAGCATTAAAGAGATTTCCAGTTTAACACACTGTCTCACATAAGCTTTTCAGAACAGGAACTTTGTGGCTCAGCATCCACTCCATACATGCTTATGGTATTAAGTAATATAACAACTGATTGCTAAACAAAGAACACCACTCTGGATCCACATAGGGTAGAAGAACATTGCAAAACAGGGTCACATGCAGTAAATTATGGACTCATGAGAGGTTTTCAAAAGCCTCTTCTAGAGTTTACTTGTGTTCAGGTACCCTGTCATGAGACAACCACCTGGCTCTGTAACACAGACATGCTATAATTCCTCTGATCTCCGTCACTGCAATGCATTGGTGCATCTGTTACTAATTGACAGCTTTTGTTTTTCCAGTCTTTCTTACCTACTTCTTTACCCCAGTTTCAAAATTCTGCACATCTGTGGAAATGCAAAATTATAAGCAATTGAATTCACCAGAAAATTTTCATCACTAAAATTTACTAAGATTTGAAAAATAATGTGCAAATAATTTCATTTGAATGCTAACACTGTTCACCTGTCTACCACGGCCAATCATAAAACAACCATCAGCTAATCTCAAACTGCTTTTCCAGGCAGACTGCAGATTCAGTAGCACTGAGATGTTTTTATATTTTCCCCTTTTAAAAACAGTATATAATTTCAGGTCACAACAGAGTTTCTGTGATTATTTCCTAGTAACCAATTCAAACTCATCCAACTGAAACATATTCCTAGTGTTCACAAATAGAGTACAGACACTAGCAGAAGTTACCTGTGCTTGCAGGATAAATGCCGACCCAAGTCAGAGAAGGATAACAGAACTTCTTTTAACTCGTAAGTTATTCTGAAGAGAGATTTTAGGGTTTTTTTTCCTCAGAACAAAAGTAGCATGTTACTTTTCAAAAATACATAAATTCAGTCTTCACTCCACAGAGTGCTATAGCATTTTCTTTCACAGTTAATCAACTGTACTTAAAAGCTAAGTAGGTATGCTTAAGTGATTTTCTGGATTAGGGTCTTGCATCAAGGGTTCATAAACCTTCATTTTGGACCCGAGCTTAGCCAAAAAAACAGAAACCCTTTGACTTTAATGGGCTTTCTGATGAGATGCTTCTGATCCAGATTGGACCACACAACACAACAAATATCAGTATGTATACCAAATGACAACAAAATGCAGGAAATACTAAAACCAAAACCCTCCTTGTGAAAAAAGCTCCAGCTTAACTCCTGGGTCACAGAGAACAATGAACTGATGGAAATCTTAGATCAGTATGGAATATTAGACCTTTAATTAGTTTATTACTGTCTACTTTTTAGGTTCAGTAACTAATCAAGTAAGCCCTTCTGCTATCCCTTAACATGTAATGTTTTAGAAAAGCACATCAAAAAGTGCTGCTGCAAGAGCATAGCCAGTTCAGAATGCAAGTGCTTGTGGAGGAACTCCTGGCTTGCAGATGGAGAGACTGAGCAGGCGTGTCCCTCTGCAGAGCCTATGGCACTGGACTAGATGGGGAAGGACACACAAAATCTCACCTTAACACTGCTGCCTGCAGCCCAGGATTTTACAAAAAATAAACACAAGAAATCTCAAATCACAATTAATATTCCTTAGGCTCTATCCTTGAAACGGGTCTCAAAAACATTGATAGAAATCTTATAGTGGCAGGAGATACCTGCAAATGGCTTAAATACAGTTTCTGCAACTGCAGACGCAGAAGTCTCTGTGACATGACACATAACTCAGCCTTGCACCCAAAGCAGGCCACTCCAAAACCCACTATTCTAGAAGCATGGTGATTGTTGACAAAGTTTGCACCTAACTGCTTCATAACTGTGGCCCATACACATAATAAAAAAATCTGTGCTTATGGCTGATGACACCCACCTTGCTAAAAGCTGACATTTGGTTTACTTCAGCACTATGTAAGATGTAATACTGTATATCAACTCCTATAAAACCAGCTCAATGAGCAGCATAAAACATGGATTACTGAACAATTTAGTCATACATAAAAATACAGAAATACATATAAAGATTTTAATTGATGGAAAACAGCCCACATTGCTGAATAAATTATAGGAGATGTCTAAAACATGCAGCAGGTAAGAGCAGGCACCAGTAATAGAGGGACAAATGGCAAATTAACCCAAATTATATATTTAAAGTATTATAAATCCTTAAATGTAACTATGCCTTATTTTATTGTGTCTATTTTGGAAACAAAATTTTCATCTTTTTTAATGGGCATTCCTACCTGTCTTACTAAAAATATTTTGGAAGTCAGTCCCAAAGAAAGTCAAGCATTTGGAGTTTTTTTAATTATTTAATAACATATAATCAGAAAATTAAAAATATTCAAAGCCAGTTACATATCCCATATGAAATTACTTTGTTGTAAGTAATTTTAAAGTGAAAATCTAGGAAGCCATAATAAAATTATGTTTCAAATGTATAATTCAGAGAGTCAATACAATGCTTCAAGTCTCATTCAGATTTCCACTTTGAAGGCCTGTCATAGGAAGGCAGTTCTTGTTACTTGTTAAGCACTTGTAAAAAGAAGTAATCCACTTGCTCTTTTTAAAATTGGGTCTCGCCTACCTAGCAATAAGCAATCACAGAGGTCAACCACCCATTGCTGTCATAAATGCATTCTTTCATCAAAGGATTCAAAATCACAGAGCACAAAGGTCTTCCTAGTTTAAACCAAGAGGAAGAAGAGAAAAAAAAAAAACTGATAGTAAATATCAGAGCTTTCTTTTGCTTGTTTTATGTTTTCCCAACACAGGGTTTAATGATGACTAGAGAGGTGACCCTCTAAAGGTCAGGTATATCTAAAGTGTCTGATGCAAAAAGCAAATGCAGGTTGCAAATTTCGACTGAGGAAGCATGAAGGGCCCCAGGAAGTCACACTTTGTTAACAACCTGCTCTAGAGGAAGGCGGCAGGTAGGTTGGAACCAGATGATCTTTAAGATTGTTTCCAACCAAATTATTTTGTGCTTCTATAATTCCATGATGCAAGCAATCCAGACAGCTCTCCCCTGTGACCATATTCATTGTGATTTCTATCAGAATTCTTATTTTTGTTCCATTTCTTGTCTCACCTAGTAACAAAATTTTCTTGGGCTTCACAGCTGCATACAGCAGCCCTTGCACATACTACAAGACAGACCACATAACTGAAACTGCACTTTACAAAGAAAGAGCAAACATATCTTGAGTGATTTCTAAAGAGGCTGAAGGTATGATCATTCCCACTTCTGCATTTCTCACCTGGATATGTCTTACCTCTGTCACTGGCTCCGCCCTCCACACTACCTTCCAAAAACAGTTTTCCTTTTCCATGCCAGCTCACAGTTAAATGTAAGTCACATCATCAACCCATCAAACATTGCAGACCCACAAACTAGCTGGAGGAAGAGCCAGGCATAGCCTGGGAGCAGCCTTGTGCCCCTTCACCCAGAGACCACCTGAACATGCCCTTGAGCTCTCCACCAGGTCTTTCTGCACCTTCAGCCTCATGTCCAATACATATTCCATCACAGCAGGTTTATCCCCTTGCTTATTCATTGGGGGTTGCAACAGTGGCCAAAGAGGTTCACAAAGGCTTGAGTTTCCCCAGGGCCATGCAGAAAGGAGCAGCTGTGATTGCAGCTTAAGCCAGGCTGCACAGAATGACTTGGTAGCCACCAGCACTTCCCTCCTGGCACAAGGCTGGGCTGTGACTCCAGGCGCCGAGCAGACAGGCTATGTTCCAAGGCATGCTCTCCTGTCCACTCCACCCTGATGACAAGTCCTCTCCTTCGAGTGGCATCTCTAACTGCCACACAGCCTTCTGGCAGCACTCTCTGTTGACCAGAATGCCTGCATGTGTGTTTGGATGTTCTTATGAGCTGTGGTGGACAAGTGATGAGAGAAGGACCAGAGCAGGGGCAAGGAGGGTGCTGTAAGGAGAATGGACAGGATGAGCTCACTATGAGGGCTGAGGTTGCACAGCTCTGCCACCCAGCCTTTCTGAAACACTGGCCAGCAGGCAGAGAGATGGAGGTATTTCATAAGAACTTGGGATGTACTAGTAGAAGCTCTGCTATGCCTTTTGGGGCATTAAATTACACCAATACAAGGTAATCAAATGCACTGGTTTATAGGACTGACAGGACTAGGACAGATCAAGCCTGGGATCCTCCCACCACAGCCAGGCTGGTAAAAATTTTACCTCCACAGCCTGACCTCAACAATGCAGCCACAATTGACACTACGGTCAAACAGGTTGCCAGCCATTCAGAGATACAGCTGAGTTCCAGTCACCCATGTGCAATCTCTAGCACTACACATTCACTAGGAAAACACTTCCATAGTGAAAACATTAATTTTCTCACATCACAGGGATGACACCAAGGTTCAGCCATGGTGGTTACCAAGTTCAAGACCACTATACCTGAAACCACTGAAGGCTGGGAGGCAAGCATCTGTCTCAACACAGTTCTTCTGCAGACCTTACCATTACCGATAATACTGAAGGGGGTTGACTTCTACTCTCAGTATTTTTTCAACTTAATAATTACATAAAAATCAGAAGCATCAATTTTATTAGCAACCAAAAGGCTTGTGATTTGAAAATGGAGACAACAAAATGTTACATCATCAATGGGTTTTAAAAACCTCTTTCTCTGACTAGCATTTATCAAAGTATACATCATGACAGCACCCAGCTTCTGTTCTGATAAAAAGAACACCAAGAAACTTCAGAAACTGTTTTTAGATGCCTTAGTATGTTTCTATAAGATGGACAGAGTGTATTGTACAACTTAGAACTGCATGTACCAGCAACTGCACTATAGTAGAGATGCAAAGGAATGGCAATTCTAAGGAAAAGATGAAGACAAGTGCTTAAATGCTAACGGCCTTTTTGAGACTTAAACAGCTATGGCCCCTGAAAGGGGCCTCTATTCTTCCAGTTGGGAGGCAAAGGTATGACCACCTCAAAAACTGAGGGGAAAGTGTTAGAGATGAGAATGTAAAGCAAAAGAATTGGTAATTGAGGTCATACAGAGTGGATCACAAGGTTTTACAATGTATGTTACACAGTAATAGGTTTATATATTACAAGAATCAAGGAAGGTTTACACAACATTTGATAGAGCCTGTTTGAAAGGAACACGGAGGGAAGGTCAAAACTTGCTGAACTGTGGTCACTTCAGCTTCTTCTTGTGCTGCGTACCATCTGAGGAGTCTCAAACTCACTAGTGCAATTCTCAAAAAATTGAATTACCCTGCTTGGACCTAACACCTCCCTGGAGAGCACAGAAAAACCTATAGATCAGCCTGCTTTTCACTTAACATAGTCCTACATAAGTAAAAAATAAACTTAAGACAATTTGAACCACAGAAAGGAGAGATGAATGAGTTAAGTAGAAAAACAGGTAGGAAGAATAGTGTAATAGTTCATATAGATTTTTCCTCCTGGAATAATTTCATTTAGCTTCCACAGACCAGATTATAGCCACATTGTCAGACATTGTAGATGGGATACAGCAGTCCAGCATGGTCTGTGTCATCCTATTTGTAACAGCAGTCACATTCAGCATAGTGCTGACAGCAATATGAAGGAACAGACCTTCCCTTCTTCCTGTTGCAGCTTCCCCATGACATGCTCTCATGTAGTGCAATCCCATCTTAAAGGCAAGACTATGAATCCAGCACAATTCTGGCTTCATGGCCATTAAAACCTGTTTTCTATTATTCAGGACACCTCCCAGTGTGGTTATGCAGAGGCAAACAAGAATTGCTGGGGAGAATGGAGGAGTGACACTGTGCAGTTCCCAGGCCCATGAGGTTCTCCACAAAGCCAATCAACATGTACACGAAGTTTCACTGGCCCCAGAGGGTCCTACACTCTTAGGTGCCAACACCGATTTTGAAAACTGAAACCCCAGGCACATAAATAATTTTCCCCCAGCCCAGACTGGAGTACTGTCTGCACTGCATAATCATATGTATGCCTGGACAGACATGTTTATTTACTACATTTTCCTTTGTGAGCTGTAGACATTTCAAACTCACCTACCTTCTGCTCTTTTAAAGCTACTGCCTGGCATTTTGTCTTTCACTAGGGGGTCACAAAGGGGCAGAAGGGGAAAGGAGTAACAAGCACCAATTATCTGCTGCCTGTTCCTAAAATATAAAAACAAAAAACATGATGGTGAAGCTCAAAGAGAAATGTATTTTTCTGACATAGTTTTGTATTATTTTTTTTTTTTTCTTCCTGATCTGGTTACTACCAGAAAAAACATACTTCAACACATTTACTACCAGCTGGTCACCGTGCTCTGACCTTGTAACAGTCATGAAATCTTCATTTTTTCCTCATCAAGGCACAAAACAGTTAAGGAACCTGGTTCAAACACAACAACTTATTTGCTGCTGGTTTTTAATACTATTATATAAGCCTGCTACTACTTTTTTTAAAGTTGTTATGGCATAAGAAAAACTTATCAAAAATCTGTAAATTGATTTCACAACTTCAGAGCATGCTTCAAAGAGAAAGAAAACTATGGTGATGTTCCCTTGAACTCATTTTAAGCTTATATCAGTATCCACTGATTCTTATAGGTGACACTATAATTCCCCTGGCAGGTACAAAAGATATGAATTTCTAAAATTTGGCTACTCCAGTGTTTTGGTAACAAAGTTTTGTGGTTTAATTTTAGGTGTTCACAACTCAAAACACTAACTCATTTTTTTTCTTAGTTTACAAGCAGATATTGTGTATTTTGAAAATTATGTTCATAAAGAGACATATAAAGCTGTAAGCATGTTTCTTTTATCAGCAAGTATATCAGAAAAAGATACAGAAGGTACTTTGCTACAGAAATGTTGCTACAGCATGATATGTGTGAAATATCATCCAGGTTCATAACGTTATGTATAGTAGTAGAGCTCTCTTTTCAAACCCCAAACATCTGAATCACAAATGTCCCATCTTTAAATTTAAAGAAAAAATCAACAGGAAAAAAAACCACAACCCTCCAAAACTCCAAACAAACAAACATACAAACGCACGCATTCGGTCAGCATCATAGCAGAAAGAATTGACAATTTACTAAAGCCGGAGGCACTTTTCTGACATGTTACACTAACCTCATGGCTATTTGGAATAGCACTACCACAAAACTGCCGGGCTATGTACTGTCCGTAGCGTGGGCAGTCTTTTTTTTTTTTTTTTTTTTTTTTTTTTTTTTTTTTTTTAGGGNTTTTTTTTTTTTTTTTTTGTTAAAAGCCTTTTTGGCTACCAGAATACGAGCAGATCCGTGTGTCTGTATGAAACCACTCGAGTCCCCGTCTGCAGAAATACAAGGAGCTAAACAGCACCGGATCCAGAACACCAAATCCCTACTAAAACAGCCCCTGGAAGCCACGGGGTTTCTCTTTACCGTCAGCTAACACTGATCTGCTCCCCCCAAGCCGCCTGGACTTTCAGACGGAGCCTGATGCCATTTGCGGATTGGCTCGGACGCCCCTCACGGCACGGCGAGCGCAGTAAGCGCCGCTGGACACGGACGAGAGCTCCGTCCGAGCCGGCCGCCCGGCACCGCCCGGCGCGGATATCGCCCCTCCGGAGCCGCAGGGATGGGGGCCGGCTCAGG
>WEIU01014279.1:31075-47053 GCA_013389925.1 Aegithalos caudatus
CCCCGCCTAAGGCCTCAGTCATTTTTCAAGGGGCTGTAAAAGTAAATTCATTATATAAGTTACGATAAAAGTAACAAGAAGGTCCAAGATGAAATTAGCAATTCTTCTGAATTATGACATATGAAGATTTGAATCATAGGTAATCAAGACATTATTGAAAGCAAAAGGTAAAAAAGGAACAGTATTACAGCTCATGACAATGAATAAAACCAATGATTAAGAACACAGTTTGTGACCAGTGTATTAATTAAAATCTTCAGAAAGTGATGAAATTTGGATATAAACCTAATTTTTTGAACACTTAGTTTCTTGGTCTTCCTAGTCATTTTCACATACATTCTGTATCATTTTTTCCACACTGACAAAACTTAAAGAGGGAGCTTCAACGGCCCCTCAACAGTTACCACTGTCCCTTGAAGGACTGGAGCCCTGGAATGTCCCAAGGACCACAACCATTAAACCAAACAAAGTCCCTACAATAATTATACCTCGTTGTACCTAGTGTAAACCAATAAAACAGGCATACAGCATTCTTCTTTATCCGGAATTTGTTTCCAGTCTTTGTTTCCTTCAACTTGTTTCTCAAACCTTACTTTTCAGTCAGTTTCCATTTCCTCTTATCCCAATCTTACCCTCTTTGTAATAATAAATAATAATAAATCTCAGGCTTCAGTTCTTTGGTTTCTCAGCTCTGCTCTCTCATCCACTTATTGTCTATTGTTTCTTTTATTTTGTTGGTTTCTGGCCACTGTATTGACTTTGAGCTCCAGTGTCCATCTAATTCTGGATGTTATCTATATTTCCTATCTACTTGCTCTCTCTTCTAGATGTTTCTCCCATTTTCTGGTCTCTCAATTTCTCATATTCCTGCTCAGCCAAGTTTTATCTTTCTCTGTTGTGCTCAGCTCTCCCCCCTCCTCCTCCCTACGGGAGAGGCTTGCTTTCAGGCCATGCTGTTCCAATGCAGGAGCCAGAGCAGAGCTTCTGTGAGCACTAGGGAGAAGACAGTTCATACACACATTCTCAGCAGCACCCCAAAAAACAGAGTCTACTTGGTCCTTGTCATGCCTCAGGGCCTTTTGAAATACTGGCTGTAAATCTTAGCAGTGGTTTCACATAAACTATTATTTCAAAGACAGGGATGATAATGAAACTGTTTCCAGCCTCCTGCCAAACACGGTTTTCTGCTTCTTGTATTTCTTTTTTTTTTTTAGGGTTTTATATTGCATTTTCCAAATCATACACCTTAAGGAAGTATAAGAGCTTCAAATATCAGGATGAACATCTAGAAATTTTAGCAGGTGTTGAATATCATGTTCATTCTTTATCTAGCTACACCTTTTTTTAAAGGTATTACATTATTGTCAATTAAATTTTCTCAATCAAGTCATCCTGTGTCAGCATAGAAGCTTTTGGCTCCATTTGTTAGTATCATCAATGTTTCTAAATGAAGAAAACAAATCTTTTAATAGGATGCATCGTTACCATGCCCACTCTTCATATGAATCTGAACTCCATAAGGAACTTGAAATACAAGTATCCCAGCACATGCAGTTTCATTGGACTTACTGGGTCACGGTTACAAGTACATATTCCAATGATTGCAAATTTATGCCATTTCTTCCTAAGTTGTGAAAGTCTTTCAGAAATAAGAAATTCTAAGTATTCCCTGAAATCTGGTCTTGCTATTTCTTTCCTAGTAAAAAGCCTAAAAATCTGCTGTTAAAAGCCATATAAGCCAACTTATGCCGCAAATTCCCACACCCAATTCCTCAGCACTTCACTGATATGAAAACACGTTTTATAGCAGCCACTTAAGTAGTTCGAAGTCCACATAACTCTCATATACTCTCCTGTTTTCTCTAGAAATCAGAACTGCTGAGATGTTTTCTCCTTATCAATCATTATTTCTACAGACCCACCTTAAGATCAGTGCTATCTTCCTTGTTCATCCTTTAAGCTTCTTTTTTGCTAGTCCTTTATTTCCAGGCTCTAAGCTGTCACTTCAAAAGCAGTGCAGACAGCTCAGTTCTCGGACACTCATTAGGAACAGTGCATCATATCTCCTGCTTTTCATGTCCTAAGTAAGTTAAAGGTGTATTTGTCAAAGCATTAATTAATTGTTTTCAAAATATTACATTGTTTTCAAAGTCCAAGTGTACCAAAAAGCAATCTCAAAAGAGGATAACATTCTTAATAGAAACACATACCAAAGAGGAATGGGTTTGTTTCTATTGTTTTCATGGGTAGCCTGAAAAGGCATAAACATCCAGGTACCCACACTGTTCTCTAAGATTTGTTATACCTCATTTCCACCAAGGTACACTGAAATATTTATGGGTTTCTTTCCATCCATCATGTTTAATCAGACAGAATCTACTGGATGTTCATACAGACTTTGGAATTAAAAAACCCAAGCTAATTTACATCTCACGCACTAATCGGTTTTAGAGGGAACTCCCAGTTCCATTGTTTCATCATGTCAGAGCACACTGAAGATACTGAGTTTCATAAGACTTTTATATATACACACCTTTACCTTTGCCTTAATGCCCTAGCAGAACTAATGATGTGCCCTCAAGAACTAATGATGCAGCAGAGAGCAAGGAATAAATCTGGTAGACTGCTTCTAAGCTTCTCCCCATTCATACCATCATCAACAAATCAGCTTGTCTTCAGGCTTATTTATCTTTATCTAACAAAACTAAAGAAGTAGCATTAGTCAATCTAAGACCAAAGGCTGGCAGCAAAGTATTGAACACACTCATCAGATGATGACTGTTTCAGCCTCTGCTTTAGCATGCTGTGGAAAAGCATTGTGGCAGAATGTTGTTCATTATAGCAAAAAATATTGTTTTACCATGCAGATTCTGAGCTATAACAGAACAGAATCTTCTGCTTTGGTCTTCCCCTTCAACATACAGTGTGTGAAGGTAACCTCCTGGAGTGAGATTAAATCATGCTTTATTGCATATTTCACAGTATGCATATATACAATGATTGTTCCAGATTTGATCATAGTAAATCTTCCCTCCTGCACACTGATATTAGAAACTGATCTGCCAACAAAGGAGTTTCTCATCACAAATAGAATTATCTTTTTATTAAAAGATGACAAAACCCAGACAGGCATATAAATGTCAACAATCCTTCACATAATAAATGTGCTTCAACAGGAGGCAAGAAGGAAGAGAATTTTGAATACTGAAATAAATACAAACAGGATATCTTCTTTTTTAGGCATGTCACCAATGCAACAAATAGTTATTGACATCTGAGTATGGCTCAAATTCCCTCAATATAGTTCTGGCATTGTATTAGAATGTATGAATTATTTGAAGTCAATTGGACAGTCTACAGAATTTATACTATGATAAAAATTGTTTTTATGACTTCAGAGTTTTTAAGTTACCAGGAACGTAGTGGGGTGTTTTCTCAACTTGATGGTCACAATCACAAATAACCAACCATAATTCTCCTGGAATGCATTCTTGGTATAGACCCAAAGAACATAATGTGATAGAATAGTTTAATCTTGTTAGAAGCAAAAATAGTTTTTGTGCTTGCAGTGATGGTCCCATGGAACCCAGCATACTGCCTCCTACAGCAGGACATCACGGTCCAGAATGGAGAAACAGTATTTCACATGGTGTCTCTAGTCTCTGTGACTGAATTTTCTTAATTGAAAATTAGTAGGAAAATTAGAGGAGGCATTCTAAGAGGACTTGGTGTAGAAGAGTATTTGGCAGCTTTAAGTTGCAGTAACCTCTGTCTCAGGTGGATAAATGCTTTACATTTATAGAGAAGCACAACGCACTTTCGCAAGGCAACAATTATAGATCCATAGAATAATTTAGATTGGAAAAGACCTCTAAGATCAACTAACCATTAGCCTAGCATTGCCAAGTCCACCACTAAACAATGTCATTAAGTGCCATATCTACACATCTTTTAAAAACCTCCAGGGATGGTGCCTCTATCACTTATCTGAGCAGCCTGTCCTTAAGCTTAGCAACGGTTCAAGTCAAGAAATTTAACCAAATATGAAATTTAAGCCTCCCTGGCACAACTTGCAGTTATTTCCTCTTGTCCTCTCTTGTAATTTGGAATAAAATCGCAACATCTGCCTCACTGCAACCTCTTTTCAGGTAGTGAAGACAAACACAAGGAAGATGCAGGATCAGAGGGTAACACTGCGGTTTTTACCTCAATATTTAATGATTCCTCAGATGGTATGTGTAGCTAAACAGTATCACCTTTAAAATTTTCCAAGCTTCTGGGGAGTCTTTATTGAACAATAACATGATTCCTACTTCTAAGAATAAGCAACCTTAAAGGTTTTGTAGAATAGTCCTCAGGGAACATTGCCTCTCCTCTGTTCTCTCATTCCTTGTATCCCTCAGAGCAGTCAACAGATTTTCCAAAAGTATCACCTTTCAGAGTACTCCTAGAAGAATTCTGTCTGTCTTAGCTTCCTGGACTGTGTCCAATGACAGGCATATGGATTCCTCAGTGACACTTCCTCCAGACATTACCCCTCAAGTTCTAATTTTAAAACAATTTTCAAAATCTGTATTTTGCTTTCCCACCTGTTTTTTTACACCAGGCACACACTAGGGTTAGTACGGGGCTGGTACTCTTCACCATCTTTATTGGTGACATGGACATTGGGAGCAAGAGCATGCTCAGCATGTTTGCCAATGAAACCACGCTGAGTGGTGCAGTCAAACATGCTGGAGGGAAGGGATGCTATCCAGAGGGACCTTGACAGGCTTGAGAGGCGAGCCAATGCAAACCTCAAAAAGTTCAACAAACCCAAGTGCAAGGTCCTACACCTGGCTCAGGATAATCCCAGACACACCCCCAGGTGGGGCAGGGAAGTAACCGAGAATAGCCCTGTGGACAGAGATCTGGGGGTGACAGTTCATGAAAAACTCAACATGGGCCAGCAGTGTGCACGTGCAGTCCAGAAAGACAAATACATTCCAGGCTGCATCCAAAGGAGTGTGGCCAGCAGATTAAAGGAGGTGATTCTGCCCCTCTGCTCTGCTCTTGTGAGACCCACCTGGAGTCATCCACCCTGTGTACAGTTCTGATGTCCCCAACACAAGAAGGACATGAAACTGTTGGAGCAAGTCCAGAGGACGGCCATGAGGTTGGTAAGAGGAATGGAGCATGTCCACTACAAAGGATGAGAAAGTTGGGACTGTGTAGCCTGGAGAAGAGACCTCAAAGATCCTTCCAGTAACTGAAAGGGACCTGCAGGGAAGGGGGAGATGTCCCAACCCAGGCAGTGTTCTAGGCTAGCTTGGATAAGGCCTTGAGCAATCTGGTCTAGTGGGAGGTGTCCCCTTCCATGGCAGCTGGGATTGGGACTAGACTTTAAATGCCTTCAAAATTATTTTCAAACACTTAATATTCTATGTTTTTATGGTATCTTTCTCACAGGGACTATGCAAAAGTTAGAACTGGGAAGATGGAGGTTTGTGCTATATTCAAAGATGTGCCAAAGCAAATGCTTTGAGCTTTAGAGGAGACAAACAAAAATCTTTGTACTGAAGTCTAAAAAAGGAGCCTTATCCACATGACCAATCTCTTTAACTCAAACTAACTGAAAATCGTTTACCTAAAAATCAACTGTTCACAAAAAAAAAAAAAAACCCCCAAAAAAAAAAAAAAAAACCCCCAAAAAAAAAAAAAAAAACCCCCAAAAAAAAAAAAAAAAACCCCCAAAAAAAAAAAAAAAAACCCCCAAAAAAAAAAAAAAAAACCCCCAAAAAAAAAAAAAAAAACCCCCAAAAAAAAAAAAAAAAACCCACAAAAAACAACACACACACACACAAAAAAAAAAGCCAAACTAAAAATCAAGTATCTTAAAATCAAGTGTTAAACAATGATGAATGTACATGGAGCATCATGCTTCACTAAGGAAGAAGAAAGTCCTTCCTTTAGTGACAGATGGCTGGAGGCAATAGGAAAACCTGAATTTACTAGGATGTCTGTGAAGTACACTGAGCACACTCATTCTCAGAGTGGAACACAAGACTTAAAGCAATGCCAGATTATATAGTGCAAAAAGATGGGCAATTTCATGGTAATACAGTCTATTGTCTGTGCCAATGCTCCCAAGGCTGAAGACAGACACATGTTCATGTGACATGTTGACCTTGCATTTAATTAAACTATTGACTGCTCTGTAGGCAAGGAAAAAGCACTTGACTGTTGGCTTTCACAGGCTACCCTAGCAATTGTAGGGTCTGGGCAAGGATTCCCTATCAGGTACAGACTGATGGCCAAGCCATGGCAGAGAAGGCAGGGAATCGTTTGGATTCACCCCATAAGCTGTACCTGGCCTGCAGGGCATGGCTTCGAGTACCCCCTGTTGAAAGCAGCAGGCAGTTACCAGCAGATGCTGGTGTCAGCCAGGCAGAGCACTATTATGGTAACTTGTTTTAAAGACTGTTTTGAGTAGCTATCCCATACTAAATAATATAAATATACCATAACATGAACAGTCAAACTGAGTAACTTGTCTGTTTGTTGCTGCTGCTCTAATTTCACCTTCAGGTACCTAGAAATCTTTTCCTAGAAGGAAAGCAAAGTAAATTTAAGGTCACTTCTGTTCAAGAAATGAAGAACTTTATTCTTTCCTTGCAGCAATCACCCATTTCCAAAACAACACTCCTCTCTTATAACCCAGTATCTTAGCCCTTACACAATTTTTATACCAATGTGTTTGCTAATTTCCATAGTGTGTTTTTAAACTGTAGCTTCTATTATCACAGGAATCAGCATAGCTGATACTTTAAGTAGTATTCTCTTAAATTCCTTCCTCATATGAAAATATCCAATTCTTTTTCTGAGAAAAAACTGACTAGCCTAGGAGAGGAAATGAATTTAGTTCCATCATTAGGAAAATCACACCAAAGTAGTGTCACTAATTTTTATTTTCATACTATATTTCACAACCATACTTCAAAATTATTTTTAGGAGTTAAATTTCCAAATGACAAGCTGTATTTACACATTATACATTTGGAAATACAGAGGTTTGTCTGAAGTAGATTTTCCTCTTTTCCATCACAGGTTTCTCCAATTTCATAAAGGTAAAAGAAGGAAAACTCTTATAGCATACATAGATGCAGTATTTTGTTATTATTTGATTTTTTTAAAAAATTGTAATTTCCAACTGATGATGATGAAACCAAACGATTTTGGTAGCTTACTTCATGCCAAAGCAGTTCTTACATAATAATTACATAATCAGAAAAAAATAAGGTTGGGATTTTTGTTGTTGTTGTTGTTTTTAATTCCAGGAATAAACTGAAAGCGATTTTCATACTTTACAAGTTGAAGCATCAAAAGAAAATATCCAGCATTTAATGTCAGGCTTCAGAGAGAGGTATTTGACACTTTACGTAGATCCAATGTAATTAGTGACTGTGTTTCAATTTAGATAGAGGAGCATCTGCATACTACTCAAATGAAGGATGTTACAAATTTCACCTGTGCAAGAGAACAATGGCTCATTTCCTTTCATAGCTTTGCATGAAAGGCTTTTCTCTAGCTTAAACTTCACTGCAGATAGTACAATGCTATTTTTTGTTTAATTTTCTCAATCTCATACTTGATAAATCACTTAATTCTTCATATTCCAATTCAAATACAAACTGCAAGCATTCATATAAAAAAGTGGGAAAAAATGTAATGCTTAGGTAGTCCATATCACTTCTTTCAAAAATTATTGTAAAATCAGACAAAACCAAAGCAGGAAAACAATAATCCACCGTAATATTTTTAAAAACAAAGTAAACATACAAACGAAAGTTTACTTTACCTCCATCCTGCTATCACATCTTTTCCCCAGGAATGGTAACATATCACTAATAAGAAAACTATTTTTTCCTTCATTAGGGGAAAACATTATTATCTGTATGGCTTTAAAAGAAGAAAGAACAATGTTTTTTTTTAAGTCCTTAGAAGTGACTATGAAGTCATAAATATAAGAATACTTCACCAAGAACATTAAAGCAAACAACTTCTATCTATAACTATTACTTGCAAATGCAAGAATAACTAAAATATACTGTTAAAATACACTATACATCACCATCAAATTCACTAATGCAAAAAGCATGAAATAGGAATTTTAATCAGGAAATAGGAAAGTATCGCCTTTCTCTAATTTTCTTCATGCACTGTAGTTACCCATATACAAACATTTAAATAGTCCTTTGTGAGTCAGTTTATGAATCAGCACTTACCTTTTTCTTCCTCATATTATCATTAGACACTTTAAGTAGCCTTCAGCCACCAACTGAGGTCTCCATCCAACACACAATAAAGCTTGTTCCCCTAACTAAAGGAAACAGTGATACAAAGCACTGACAGCAAAATCCCATGTATTAAATTGATAGTTGGGTTTGGTTGGCTGCTTTTTGGTTTTTTTTTGGGGGGAGATGAGATTTGGAGATAATTAACAGAGGAATCAAAACTCCTTGACACGTTTTTACTCCTGAAAACCTTGTGTCACCTTGAGATCAGTAACTTGTGAGCTGATCTGCCCTTATTTATGTACCACAGCAAGGAAATGATTAGCATTCATGATGTCACTGCTTGAATTTCAGTACCAGTCTGGAATAAAAGCGTACCCAAAACATTTTCCAGAGTCATGGCAACTTACTGTGAATGTGTATTGCCACCTAGAGTGGCAAGATATAATTGTAGGCATGGAAGTAATTAAGCCAGCCCAGTCATTTTGGTTATTATGAAATCCTTCTTTGTGCTCAAGTTTTGCTTCAGAAAACAGCGAGTCTGTGTAGTCTAACCCCTCTTATCATAGTTGTGGTCAGATGCTTTCACAAAAGAGTATGTTAATTTCCCCAAATAAATCTACTGTTCTGGTTAGAACATGCTGGCAAGATGCCAGATAGTAATTATCTTCGGTTTCACCTGGTAACATATACATTTGCACACTTTTATCTTCTTCATCAAGGACCCTATATATTTTCCAAGTACCTTAAAACTAGTGTGCATTTTAAACATCCACTAAACTCTCAGCCAACAGAAAAAAACAATCAACCAGTAACTGTTAAAACAGTGAGAAACCTATTATTTGGCTGTAATGTTGCTGTGCTGAAGATGGAGCTAATGCTGAAAATATTCTTGTCATTGATCTGCTGGCCAACTATACCTGCAATCACAGGCTGAGCTACTTCATAATCACCTACCTTCCATGCCCCACTTTTTTTTCCCTTTCTCCCTACCAGTCTACTGCATGTTCACTTGTGCAGCCTGTTTTTCATAGTAGCTCTTCCCTTTCCTGATCTGGACAGAACTTTAATCTCTTCCCAGAGGCTTATTTACCTTGGGAACTATAAATATACCACAGGTCTTCAATAAACACAAATCAGACAACATAAAACAGGCCTTTAGTTTAGAAAAATGGAAAAAATTTACTAAATGTTGGTCATGATACTTTGCTGTTTAAATCTTTGAAACGTATTTAACTCCCACATCTGAGTTAGTGTTATGCCTGTACCCTCACTGTGCAACTTGCTGATGCAGCACCTGATGAATCCAAGTGGTATCTAGATGTGGTTATCCCTTACAAGTTCTTAAGCTTGTTGACACTGGTTTTTCCTTTTAGAAATATTTTAGAGAATACCAAACTCCCAATTAACTATAGAAAATAAATTTTTTTTCCTCTGAAATTTAAACCCGTATCAAATTAAAATTGTCAGTCAGTATGCAGCTACTGAATTGTCTCTCAAGATATGTGATGGCATTTCCTTATCTTAAAAGAACATTTTCTTCTCACTGAATATTAATGTGTATGCAAATTAAAACATCTTAAGCTTACACATAATTTATATGCAGCTTTTGAATGAAAGGTCTCTAGAAAAACTGAGTCAGAAGTCAAGACCAGCAATTTGATAGTTTAGTGTCACATGGCATCTGGAGACACCAGACACTGAGAAATGCAATTTTTTATCATACCTTCTGTCAGCTGTAATGCAAAACTTATGTAATCTATCCCTCCCCCTTACTGGCCCAGCCTTTTGTGTAACCCAGACTCTCAAAAGTAATTTCAAGTAGTTTTCCAAGGCCTTTAAATTTACCTCTGTTTGCAAAGAGATCAATGGAAAAAATGAATCAGCTCAGGAAATACTCTGAAAGTGGCCATAACATTCCAGCCTGTAACAGAGTCCACAACTGGAACAAACTAAGAGGAAAGTTCTTGCCTACAGCACAATTGCAAATTAAGTAAACATATGGCCTACAGCACACTGCAAGCTTAATTTGTTTTAAAGGACTTACTTATCTTGTTAGGGGCTAGATCAAACATGTATTTGAAAGACAATAGTAAAACATCTTCTGTCCCATGAATAGAGTGGAATGACAGATTTTAATAATAAAATGCAGGCTATTGCTAGGATGTACCTACTGTGAGTGAAGCACCAAGCAGATTTTAAATGAGCAGTGTTGCAAAGGTACTAGCTAATAATGCAAAATACTGGATCCTGAGAACACTGGATGGTGAAAAATATTATAAAACTCACAAATACAGGAATATATGTATTATCTAGGGTCAAAAACCTCCTAGATCATATAAGCAATCCAAACACCTCAACAAATTAATAAATCTATTTTTTTACTAATTTATTTTGGTTATAGTAAACACAAAATAGCAGTTTTATAGCCGCCTTGCCAGAAAAGGAGCTTGTTTTTTAAAAAAAATTTCAAAGTACCTCCTAAGACAAGTTGCTGTATTTGGGCTAAAACAAAGTGTTAAAACTGTCTGAGAAAAATACATATTGCCCAAATATGTATCCAGCTAATCTGACAGATGGTAGGATATCCAAATAGGCATGGTGAACTGCTTAAGTCACTAAGCTACCTCCTTTCTTCAGAAGGTATTCAGAGGTCTTAACAAGCTAAATGAATAAGCAACAAACACAGATACCCATGCAGCACAAGTACCAGAAAAAATTTCCAAGTGTTTACCAAGAAAGCTGACAAGCTCACTATTTTAAGGAAAAAGACCCAATAAATCAACAAAGATACAGAAACAGCAATCTTACAAAATAAAGCCAAGAACTTCACATAGTAATAGTGCCGAAGTTTTCACACCCACACAGTCAAAACTTTATTGTCTTTTAGCAACATTATTAGAAAAAAATAAAATTCAAAAATTGTCTTTTTCCATAATGGTTACATAAAAAATACATTACCTATCCTTAACAAATTGCATTTGCAAAATGTAAGTCTTCCCATACAACTTCAGTCTATTATTAAAGACGTCTTTCTAACTGTACTTCAATTTGTAAATGAATTGTAAATCACAAATATTAAGCTCATATTTCACAGCAAAAAGCCACTATTTGAATTACCTTCTGCAAGAACTTTCTGCAAGATTCACAGTCTCTGAAAAAACTACACCTCATTCGGTGAAGTTTGAAGGAGTGTGTGTGGTCATCTTATATTGCACTAACTTTTCTTGACATATCTGCTAAAACCTACCTGTCATTCAGATGTTATCAACTGGTTCAGAGAAATGTCACAAAGACTAATAATAGCAGTAACTTTGACCCAAAAACATATAGAACTGGGTGCCCATTGCTGTGCGTAATGTAAAAATGAGAAGGTGAAGAAACTTTTTCACAATGAGAATGTGAAACCTTTCAGAACAGCAGCAGCTTTCAGCAGAAAGTAGCTGCTTTTTCTTCCCCTTCTCTGCCACACATGGTTTTTGGTTTGCATAAAAAAGGGAATGTTTTGTCCACTTTTGATGGACTTTTATTTTTGGTTTAGCTATTATACAGAAAAAAGAGCACATGGGAAAACACACAAGAGTTTGTGTGCTTTATGATAAATTCACATGTTAAGTATTTAATTTTCAGGTACCTCATTTTTTTGTTAAGGACAGACAACATGATTTTGCATTTCCTTTCGACATGTAACATATCCCCATTTGTTTTAATTGCATCCCAAAGTTTTCATTTTCTGTATTCTTCTTTTAGTCTGTCACCATGTTTTCAAGTATTCTTGTTAGACACTGTAGACTCCTCCTTACTGCACACCTTCAGACAGCTTACTGTAAGTTACCCAATACTGTTTATCCCATCTACTAAGGCAACTCAGATTTGCTTTTAAAGACTTCTCCAAGACAGTGTAAGTGTGCATATTATTCACCCAAGGAACAAAACCCGAATCTCAGTAGAAACAAGTTTCCTGGGAAGAGATGCACAGCTATGAAACAACTGATCAGGTTTCCATTTCGGTCTCTGTGGTGTCAGTCCTTGCAGAAGTTTTAGCGCCCGATGGAGTCTCTTCGTCTAGGTTCTGAATATCAGACAAATCAATAGCAGGCAGTGGTGTTCTCCAGTAGAGGAATGAGTTATATTGACAGAATTCTTCTTCTTCTTGCTTTGAAAAGAGACAAATAAATCAATAGTTAAACATTAATGTGTATACCAGCAGCAGAAAACTATAAAAAAAACTTCTTCAATGAGAAACTGAAACTAGGAAGAGATACTCAGCTATTACATATTAACAATTATTTTAGTTTTATAACTAGATCATTTTTTACTTCTAGCTTTTTTAATATTCTTGCAAGGAATCATGTAACAGCTCCATAATTCCAGAAATTTCTTCAACTTACAACTTTTGCACAGAAAAAAGGTGCAAAACTTGTGCAATTATTGGACTTTGCATATAAAAATAGCTCACTCCTTTTTCTTCTCATAACAGTATACCATTTTCATGCACATTGAGAAACTGGTATTCAAATGAATGTATTTAGCTACTTAACAGCAACTCAGAGGGATTACAAGTGCAAGACAAATAAAGCATTTTATAGTGTTTAAACCACATTCTATTTCTTCTTTTCTGTATCCAAATTTCGTATTCAAGAAAAGAAAGCTTAAGAATCACAGAATATTCTTAGCTGGAAGGGACCCAAGGATCAGCAAGTGCAGCTCTTAAATGAATGGCCCATAAGGGGAGCAAATCCATAACCTTGGCATTACGAGCACAGTGTTCCAACCTAACTAGACAGTATCTCATAAAACCTTGGAGAAACACATACTCATCTACTAATTTAATATGGCATCACAAACTTAATATTTTTGAAATGTCTGTGAGAACATGCACTGCCTGTTTAGAAACATGTCACTGTTACCAACAGCAGCCAAGCTATACATGTTTCTATGGACATTATATACCTTGGAAGTGGAATGACCTAAGTCATTCCTTAGGTCATGAGCATGTATTTTCTTCTGCTATATAAAAACAGTAAATGCTGACGCAAACCTAAATAATGCGTGTCTGTATTACATCGGGTTTCATTTTTCCTAACACACAATTTGAATTTTTAAATACTTCACTGTCTCAGCTGTAACAGATGCTGAACGGAAGTATTTTTAACAAACTGGTATAATTGTTTTGGTATTCCTCAGGTAGCAAAGCGCAGCCTGTGGGGGGTGGGAAAAGCACCACCACAATCCACACGCTAAGTCAGTGGGCCTCTACAGTGTGGCTCTTGAAAACATTAATGACCTGTCCGTTGGTTTTGCAACAGAGTAAGAAGAAAAGTAGTAAGTATCATCCCTACACCTTCTCAAATAGTGAAAAATTATGCTTTCCCCACTTCCCAAAAGAGTAAAGTACATAAAATCACCATACTTCTCATTTAAAGAATACAATTTCTATTTGTTACCAAACAGACCTCCTGAACTACAATCTGTTGTACTAAGCAACATCTTTCTGTTGCAAAACCACTGCATGATTTAAAACTCCTAACAATTAAGAGAGGATGAAAGGTGTAGACATCTCAAACACTGCAGTAAGATGGCTCCTTGTGGGTAGAATACCACTACTGCGAATTTCCTCATTTGGAAAGTCTGTCTTCAGAAACTATTAAAGAACAAAAGTTCCCATTAATTGATACCAAAACCAATTAAATGACACAGTGACACAGGAACAAAAGGATTGATTACACTGAAACCGGAAGAAAGCCAAACCTAAAGCAGTTGCCCATTCTTGTAAACTGGAGGTTTTGTATTGCACAGCATTAACGACAACTGACAAGTGTGGAAGGGATGATTTTTCAGTCTGTATTTCAGCCTCAGCAGCATCACTCACAAAGAACTGTTCAGGGCAGGTGGCTAACAAATTCTTTGGGAAAAAACCTCAGGCAGTGCTTTTTCAGAAACTGTCAACTACTTTTACAAATTCTCCCCTGCATAATTTGAACTCCCCTGATATTTCAGTAAGTTTTCACTCACACTGAGAGCTAAATTCTTAAAATCAGAACGCTGATGCTTTGTATACATAAAAGCTCAGTTTCTATAGACTGAGCAGGGTAACATCTAAGGAGTCAGTTTTCCAACTCTAGTTGCAAAAGTGTAGTTGGAAATAAAACTAAAATAATCTTTCTAATATAATCATTGTGATATAATGTTTTAAAAATTAACAAAAGCACCGTGAAATTAACAGTATCCTGATCATCATACTTATTAATGTAATGAAATACACAAGCCATGAACAGCAAAGAGTAGTATCAACCTAGGGACTGTATTTTTAGAAAGGTGTAAAAATCAAAATCAGAAGTATCATTACAAAAGATTTTAAATATACAGGCAGGACACAAAAAAAATGGAATATCTCTAGCCTGAGGTGTTAACCAAGCCTTATCTTTGAGCTAAAACATTTTTTATACAACACTGTAACTGAAAGAAACAACCTGTTAAAAAATACATTCCTAGAAAAATATTTAATACAGAGAATTAATCTTTATTTTGTGGAAATTCAAGGGGCTTGTGGTCTATCCAATCACTGCTAAAGCTTACAAAATTATGCCAAATAATGTCAAGAGCAAGTAAAAATTCAGTATTATACCTGTGATGGGAGTCAAACTGTTCTGTAGAGGTTTGTTCAATTTGTTTAATTACTATGTTTATGAATACACGTGTTCTCTCTTCAAAAATTGAAGAGAGCCGTGTGTTTAAAATGGCTGTATAATATTCCTAGGACGTAGAACTTTTCCTGAATTTCTTCCTGCCTTAATTTTACTATCCATCATCAATAAACCCCACTAACAAATCAACCAAGAAGACACAAAAAGGCAGAGCTTGAAAAGGTAAAGCCATTGTTTTCTTTACAGATCAGAAATGGGTGTTGTACTATGAAAGGCATCAAGTTCTCAAAATTAGAGTCTACAACTGCCGTTTAAAGCCCATCTAACCTATTCAGACTTTCTGCCACTGTATCACTGAATCTAATAGTCTGGTCTTACTAGATCCACGTGAGAAAGTGTCAGTTTAACACACACCAAACTTCTGTCTGAAAGGTGTGAAATTTGATCACGATTTTTTTTTTAGTTGTGTAGGTTTTTTGGTTTTTTTTTCAAATTAAAATTTTCTTTGCAAGTACCAAATTTTGTTTTCTGAACTATTGTGTAAAATGCAGTCAAGCCCAGGAAAAAAACAAAACAAAACAAAACAAAAAAAACCAAACAAACCCGTATATTGTTCAAAGTTAACAAAAAAAGTCGTTTCAATATACTCTATTCATTAGGACACTGATGACCTTTCTCAGACCACCGCCTTCGCTAAACCTTTTGGATAAAGACAGCTCTGGCATTGCTATTAAATGTCAAAAGACGAAGTTTAGAAAGCTGACGCTGTAGTGAGCCTAACCCTCACACAGCAGAGCCGACCCCAGAATAACCTCTGCAAGCTTCCACCGCCTTGCTGGACTCCATGAGGCTGAGCATAACCTCAGGTTAAGGACAGGCTGTTTCCCATACATTTCATGGCGCGGAGCGGAGGAGGGACCGGTAAAGCTGGATAATACTTCTTTTACCTCGAGGAAGACAAAAAGAAAAGGAACTTAAAGAGGCCCGCGGCCAGGAGGCGCAGATGGGGCTGGGCGGCACGGAACGCCGCCGTGCCGGGCGAAAGCCCGCCAGCACCC
>WEIU01014280.1:3800-29018 GCA_013389925.1 Aegithalos caudatus
AAAAAAAAAAAGCTGTTAAGTATTTGTAGTGATAGTCAAGTAACTCTAAAACCTCCTTTCCTCACCTACTGTAAAGACATTACAGGCACCATTTTGCTTTAATTTATGCTGCATGAAGCCCTGGTATCACTACTGATGCTGCAGTGATTGTAAACTTCTATGTAACTTCAATTTGTTCATTCAAATAAATTTGTGTTTATTGATGAGAACCCAGTAGAAACAAAGATGGGATGTTAGTGTAATGGTAAAGGTAGGAAAGCATAAATCTCTCCAACATAAAATCTGTCCTTAGATGCAAAAGCTGCAGTGTTACATGAGAAAAAATGTAAATAATCAGTGAGACAGTGTTCTATACTGGTGTGATTCTATCAGCAATTAAGGCAAGGAAATTGTTAGACATAAAAATCTATGTTCTCTCTTTTAACACCCACATTGTCTTTAGCCTGGAGTCAACCTCACTAGCATATCTATACAAATAACCAGGGACAAGTTGCCACAAAGCACAGTATTCTATGTTCATATCCATACCTAAACACACTTCAGATGATATTCAACTGTCCCCATTGGAACTGTGAATCTCAAAACAAGGATTTTGTTTGAAAGGGTGACAAGAGACATTCACCTGAAGTGTGTCAGGGACTGCACTAACAGACTGGAGATTCCATTCTACCCCTTGCCAATCCTTAGGACCATGCCTTGGCCCTATTCCATACATTATCAAGGTGCACACTGAGGGCTGTTACAGTTCTAGATGGACTATATGCTAATTGGTGGGCAATGGTGCAATTTAGGTTTATATTTTAGTCATTTCATTTCCATTAAGCTACCCTTTTTCTAGTTTTAAAGGGTATTTGTGGAGTACAACAAAACACAAAGCGGAAAAATATTACAAGACAATTTACAACAAAATTCTGGGACCTCAAAATATCCACACATAACTTGCTGCATTTACACTACTGAATGAAACAGTGGCAATACCTGTTCTCCAGTCCCAAAATCATATGGCATCATCTTCTAATCCATAATATTTAGCTCAGTTAGTCTTCAAAATAAAGTTCATGCTTATTGAGAACAGTGTTTGGTCCATCCTAATGTTGTGGTATGAGCTGGTACCAAAAAAGCACGTCACAGTACAGATAATTGAGTTTTGGTATCCCACCATATTCTATGAGACAGTTTAATGTACTGATAAAGATGCAGCCAGAGGCAAACAGACTGTGGCACTGTGTATTATAGCTATTGCCTAGAGGTCTCTTTCTGATCATGTTCCTGTACCATTTCAAGGGAAGAGAAAGTACAAGGAGGGGAGATAATAAACACAGAGGCTGCACCATGACATACAGACCAGACACAGCTGGATTGACCACCTCAGCCTCAGAACTGATATTCTCAGGTACTAAAGTCCATAACAATTAGATCTGGTCTTCCTGCCTTTCAGTCTATTTCCGTGAACAAACAGAATTTGTCTCTAAATACAACTCAATAGAAAGAAAAGAATAAAATGTATTGTGTCACTTCCAAACTGATTTTTTTTTAATCCTCCCTATTCACAAAGCACTTTTATAAGGTATGTCAGAAACAACTTCACAAAGAGAAATGCTACTGTTCAAATTTGACCCAAATGTTTGTTTCATTAAAATAGATTTTATAATTCAGGTATGAGGATATAAGCTTACTGCTGGTTTTTTATTTACAGTAATTAAAATGTTAATTTGAATAGGTATTATTACAGCATTTTACAAATGTGTAGTTTAGTAATTTATATCAAGTAGGTATCAAAGCAATAACATAATTTCAAGATTTATGTTTCTTATTTATATAAGAAATTGAGTGGGATTAACTTCATTTATTAACTTTAATGTTAATTTTATGTATTTATTTATGTATTTATTTATTCTCAATAAGAATGGCACAGTTTCAGTAAAGCCAGCAGTCTATCCCAGTTCATTTTCACTATATTTTTTTAATCAAAGCAATGACAGAAGAAGAAAATAACTACAGTAGATCTCTGTTTATAATCAAAATCCAGTTACGATTCAAAATGTAGAAATTTATCAAAGGCCTTTCCCTTTAAACAGTAATGAATCTGTCCTGTTTGCCTTCATTGCCATATGAGAGGATCCTCTTCAGAATGATAATGGCAACCTGCGTCTGGCTAAGGCTGCCCAAAGGAACTCTGTATGTGGTGCAATCTATATCACATTGGGTGAGGCTGCACTATACAGCAACACTGGACTCAAAGTCATATATTCAGTGAGATGGGAATATCCATACCCAGTAATTTGGACTCCACCTTCACTTTAGAGGGAGAAGGTAGAACAAAGAACAGATTAGAGCCATTGTACATAGCTTGGGCTTGATGATCTCAAAGGTCTTTTCCAACCTAGTGAATTCTGTGATGTATGAAACAGATTTATTCTGCATATGCACACAATACTCAGGGCTTCCCACAATCTTAAAATAGTCCACCATTTGATTTGCTTAAATTCCAACATAAGCCACTTGAACTATTTAGGTTATATTTGGAGGTTATAAATGGGGCTTCAGTAGTTCCAGCGTTCCACATTATCTGGCTGCAACAAGCCATTATAATAATAAATCCAGCAGAGATGACAAAATGCAAGTGTACATGTGCTGGGTCAATCTGCCAAAAATTACTGCAAAAGGATATATAGTTTAACATTGTATCTGTATTTAACTGTATCAATAATGCAAGTGTACATGTGCTGGGTCAATCTGCCAAAAATTACTGCAAAAGGATATATAGTTTAACATTGTATCTGTATTTAACTGTATCAATAATGCAAGTGTACATGTGCTGGGTCAATCTGCCAAAAATTACTGCAAAAGGATATATAGTTTAACATTGTATCTGTATTTAACTGTATCAATACTTTCATAAAAACTCCCTGTAATCCACACTAGATTAATTACACATAACTAAAATTTATCTGTTTGAGAAATAAACAATTAGAAAAATGGGCTATTATTCTGTGTGATAAAGTCATATAGATTTAGGTTTATGACCCATAGTACTTACATTCTAATTTTGAATGTTTCTTATCCTCTGTAGCAGTCCAAATAAGCTAACTTAACACTAATTTAGCTATGTGATTTGGTCAGTCTCTGACTCCACATAAGCAAAAAAATGAGAAAAATCCTACTTATTTGGCAATAGTTTCAGCTGGGATAAAAACTATGAAAGATCAGGTAAGAAAGAACAACTCTTTTTTTCAGTGAGGGTGGTCAAACATTGGCTGGTTGCCCAGGCAGATTGCAGAGTCTGTGTCCACTGGAGACATTTAGAACCTAAATGGATAGGGCACTGAGCAACCTGCTTTAGTTGTCCCCTCAGTGAGTAGGGGTTTGGACTGGGTGACCTCCAGAGGTCACCTTCAATCTCAAAAATGTCATGATGCTGTGATTAATCACTAAATGTTATCTATTGTTTACGCTGCCTGAACTTCTACTTTTACACTCTACAGTAAAGAATGTAAGAGAGTAATAATTACTCTTAATACCTGAATATATTTATTGCCAGTCAACTGATGTTTAAATAGTTGCACAGTAAGGACAAAGGAAAGTTAGGACAGAGTAACATTATCTTTGTAGCCAAAATTTTACATAACAAGTCTCAGGTAAATTGATATTATTATCATACTCTTCCCTGAAATAGCATATATTAACAGTTAAACATAAATTATACAAGCATAAAGTAATGAATGGATATTTTTTCATTGTAATTTAAACAGGCAGTATTCATAATTAAACACTTACTATCATTTCTTTCTTTTTCCCCTCAGGCTTTTTTATTCCTATTTCAGTGTAACTGTAGAGGAAAAAGAGACACAGTAGATAAAGTATGTTCATTTGTATTCAAATTAAATAGACAATCTAAAAATACTTTGGCCCCACTGTGAAATTCTTATCTAAGGATTGAGACACAAAAAAAAAAAGACATTAGTAACATCACTTCAACTTACCAGAACTGGAAACTACATGTAACGCATTGTCATCACCACAGAATCTAAAATCCCATCAAGCACAGGACTCCACAGATTTGGAGGCTTTAAGACACTTCCAAAGGGCTGCTCAGAAATCCCACTCTGCCAAGAATTGCCTGCAGATAGCCAGCAAGAGGCACTAGCCACATGTACCAGTACAGAACACACTTGCACACAGTAATTTACTGAGAAAGGAGAGAATGCCCTCTGCCAGCTCTCAGCCCTGAGTCTAAACTCTCCCTGAAGACTGCTCTCCATCTTCTCATGGCTGTAGCTATTGACAGCACAATGACTAACACAAAACACAGCAGCACAATTACTAAGACACTTGTACTAAATCACTGTGGTTTAAATTCTAGTCTACAGTTATATTTTTGATGTCTACTCTGATACATTGCATTTATGTGTGTATGTAGGTATATAGAGTGAGAGTTTCATGGCCGGATTTATTCAGTGCCAGAAGATATTTCTGTAAATGATCAATTAAAATATGGTTTTTGAAAAAGGTTTTGCTATCTGAAGAGGCTGATCCATGGAGATATTATGTGTATAACAGAAGACAAGAACCATTACAAATATGCCAGACTTTATTTCTGCAGTATTCTTTTTCAGTGAAATCTGACCAAAATTTCTTCCATTGAGCAAATCTTCCATTGAGCTAAGCAAAAGGTCAGCTCAATATCTAAACTAGTTAAACTAATTTTACTCAAGTTGAGATCTGCCAGCTAGCCAATCTTGTTCATGGAAAAAAAAAAAAAATCCTTAATTTCACAGGGAAGTGATTGATTGTGTACAAATGTGGTTTATTGGTAATTCAGATTTTGAATTCAAATTACTGAATTCTGTTTTGCAGCAATCCATTAGGTCTATCACTGCTTGATCAAAAAAAAAAGAAAGAAAAAAGGCCACTGGATGTTTTTGTTGCTCCAGTTTCCTTAAGGCAGTTGCAGCAAAACATGCCTGAAAATTATGAGGCTCTTGACTATTTTTGCTGTATTCTTAGGTTCATCAGAGGAACAGTAAAACTGAATAAATCTTACTGTTTTGACTTACTTGACAAAACAGAGACCCAACAGAGTCATCAGTACATTTGGGAAGAATATTCATTAGTTGCACAGAATTTCAGGATAAAAATCCTAAGAGCTCTTGCTCAAAATCACTGCCTGCTGTGAGCACCATTACTCTCACTGGTGAAAAAAATTAGTTTTATCTTGCTGCTACTGACAACCCTGTTGTTGCCTTCTCAGAGCAGGAACAGATGAATTCTGTTACAGCACCCCACATGAGAGACAGTTCTAAGATCAGCTCTGAAAAGCTTTGCAGGGTGACAAATTAATTACTGTATTGAAGAAAGAAAAAAACCCTTTCATCATCACTATTTTCCAGAGGAGCAACCTGACTGAATAAAATTTAGGTGTCTTCTCAAGCAGGCAATTTGCTTTTCCAATGTAACACATGGCAGGGAAGAGTATTTCCATTCCTCCTCCTCTTCCCTCTCCTTTTTGCATTTTCAAGCATATTTCAGTTGGTCCACAGTAATTCAACAAAACCCTGGCAATACTAAGGCAGTTTATAAACCCATGGGCCAGGGCAGCCCATGAACAGAGACAGCTTAAGTGGTAAAGGATAAAGGCCTGGAAAGAACAGTCACTGGCAGGTTCCATGAAGGTTTTCTCCCCTCCTAAATCCCAAGCACTGATGGTCCCTTACAACCCCAGCAAGCCCAGGGTGGGACCAGACAGCCCCATTGCTCCCTCGAGGCTCAGCTGAGGCAGACAGGAGTCAGACAAGGCCCTCCTGCCGCCCAGCCCACCTGCTGCCCCAAGGAGCTGGACATGTTGGGTGGCTGGCATGTGTGCTCTGCACACAGGGTCAGATTCACAAAGGTGGTGGCAGTACTAAAACCTCCTGGGGTTAATTGTTGAACATGTCAAATGTCCTGAATATCACCAGGTTATTCCACTGGGGTGGATGTTACAGAGCACTTTGCAGTGAATGCAAAATAAGCTTTTAAAATTTATAAGACCTCCCTAAAATATGAGGCTTTTGTTTCTCTGCATGAGTCATTCTGTGTTTCTGATTTAAGGCTTTTTCTCTAACAGGTGCTGAAGTGCCTATGGAGTACTGAGGAGGGCAGGCAGATTCCTGGAGCAGCAGAGACAATGAAGATCCAAGGAGTTCAGCTGGGAATTGTGTGGAGATGCCTTTCCCTTCCCTTTTGTCACAAGTTTAGAATGTCACTCATGATGAGCTTCTTATTTTATCTATATTTCCTCAACAATTTTACTCCTTTCCAATAGGACAGTCTGCACAGAAAAGTGTTCTAAGGACCAAAAATCCTTACATGAAAGACAGTATCTAAAAAGTGTCATTCGGACTAGTAAAACAAACAGTGACTTACAAAGTTTGTCCTTACACAAACAAACATTTATTCATATTTTATAATCAGTGAAGAAGAATATTATTAAATAGAAACACAGAAAATGGAAATGCAATAAATCAAAATAAATACTTTTAATGATAACATTACTCACTGCATCACAGACATGAACAGTAGCATGAACCAGAAAGGAACAGAAGAAGAGCTGTGAAATCCAGGTTGTTTCTAGCATGAGATACTAAATATCTGTGATTATTGGGAAGGAATAGAAGTCCTAATTCTAACCTGGTTCTGAAGATGTGGAATCAAATATTTTATTTTCTACAGACTTCCTGTTTAATGTCTATATATCACTTGGTTTCTGTCTTATTTCTCTGGACAAAATAGATATTCTGGCACTTATCTGTAACACAAAGTATTCTGAGCAGAAATATTTTACATATGAAGGTCATTTTACTACTTTAATATTATATTATTTTTGTTACATGGTTACATAACCTGAATTTAGTATTCTTATATAAACATTCTTATGCGTGTAAAAAAACAAACTACAAGAATCATACTTCATGTCACAATTCGTGTGGCTATATTCATGCACAGAACTAATCAAACTAGTTAGCAAACCAGCATTATTCAGGATTAGTTTTTAAACATATAAAAGGGTTAATTTTTCAGTGATTTTTTTTAAATCACCATAAAACAAACAATCCACAATATACCTTTAGTGGTATTTAAATAGCCTAGTGCTATTTAAAATACAAGTTTGGAAAACACAATGTCATACATTACATTGCATTTTACAGCAAAATAAATGAGCAGTATTTTTAAGGGTATGCTTGTTCAAAATAGTGTAAACACAATAAAGAACTTGCATTCCACAGTTATCACACAACTAAAGATGTGAAAGTGCATCACATCTGAATGGTCAAACAGAAAAGTACATAACAACATTGCATATGAATGTCTGTCTGAGGTATTACCGCTAATGGAAAAAATAAAAATCTTAGCTAATTCTTTCAAAGCACCTGAGTCCTTTGGTATTATATTTTCTTAAAAATTAAGTTCTTTTTGGCAGGCACAAAAACTCCTTCGTAGTGAAGCTGGAGTAGATCTGCCAGGCAAGATGGAGATCTCAGAGAGAGTTGTTGAAAGAGGTGTTGAAGGAAAGCCACAGTGTTACCCAACACCTGTGTGGGCCAGGCTGTGTTCAGGCTGTTTCATCTCAGCCATTACAGGACAAAGGAGACAGAGACACACAGGCAGATTTGCCCTGCACTAATTCCACAGTCTTCTTCTGGGAGCGGTGCATTTGTTCTTAAGGATGCAGCTCAGGAATCCTGTAAGGAAATGGTTCTCTGTACAGCTGCTGGTTGCTGGCCTTGTATCCTATATGAAGGATTTTTCTTCCTATAGCCAAAAGGCATGAGCTGCAAAACAGCTATTAATTGCCAAAGTTGCATAAAATATGTGTTTAAAAGCAATGAAATCAGTTCTTCTTTCTTCCCTCTTCATTCCCATTTTCATTTTGTCCTTGATAAGACACAGCTATTGCAACACTATTTTTATGCAAACATCAGATTTTAAGGAATTACTTACACCAACTATGATATCTAAAATCCAATTCATCGGAAAATAGCATACCTGTGGCCTTAACTATACAATGTAATGATCCAATAGCTCTCTCTTTGAACTCTAGTAACTTTTCAGAAACTAGTCTTTTACCTTGTTATTGTTGAAAGGATTGTTTCAAAACTAATCTTTTATGTTGCTTCAAACATGCTGCTTGAATTGGTATAAGAGGAACACAGTTTCCAGCAGAGAATTGTTTAACTCACAACAGACAGTGCCAGGTGCTCCCAGCTGGGTAATGGATTAATCATGCCTGTTAATGGAAAAAGATAGAGAATATAAGTTTTCTTTTGTTTGTAACTAAGATAAAGAGATATCCACAGTCTCTAAACTCAAACACAAGTAATATTTTTAGCGCATGAAAGTGTAGCAACAATGACAACTATCTACAAATGCAGGTTGTGAAACAAAAATCAAATTACATCTGCAAAGCAATCAAAAACCCCAAACATATCCCAATTTTCTTTTAAAGAAGTGGTAGACAATTGAACATTCTGAAAATATTTATATTAGATTTATTTATTGTTTAAGGATAGCATTCACTTAGCAATTTGGCTTACAGAAAACCACTGGACTAGGGAAAGGAGGAATGGTCAAACTTTTTTTATTTCAGATGTGAAAGGAAAAGTTTAACTGAAAAACTCTTGAGAAAAATGTATGTGACTACCTTAAAATGTAGATATGTATAGTTTAAAATAGATTAAGTATTCATAGTAAGCATAAAAAAAAAAATGAGAGAAATGGGGAGGCTGATATGTTAAGGAAAGTAGCTGAAGATTTGGTTGGCTTTATCTGGACCTTTGGACCAGTTTATTTTATTAAAACGTTAATTTTTGAACATTCACACCAAAATAAATTTGGGTAACAAAATTATTCAGTTTCAGACCTTCAGTCTGAATGCACCTGTATTTTGAGATAACCCTTATGGCCAGTCAAGCTCAGGAAAATTTTCAGAGTTAATGTATTTCGGTGCAAAGTGGAAAAAAAGAGCATTTCCAGCTGTAAGGACTATTTTAGGATAGACTTGCAATACCATAACAAGTTCTCAGATATACATAAAACTCTTCACAGCCCAACACAGATTAATTTTACCTACCAGTTAAAAGGGAGACTCTATAAAAGCTGAGTGTCTGCATTTTCAGCCGACCAAACAAAAATTCCGCCTTTCTCATCATTGCATTATGTGAAAATAAGAACATATATATGATTTTTTTTTATTNNNTTTTTTTTTTTTTAAGATTTTGAACTTTTCAGAATTTTCCCCACAGTCACCTGAAAATAAATGAGTTGACAGGATCAAATCATTCTGCAAGGATATGCCAGTTCAGTGGCAACCTGTGAGGAAAATTTAGTCATTTCTGGTCACTTCCCACTGCCCATCTCCTGGATGCCTGGCTGCCAAAGTCCTTTTTCCATCCAGCTCCTGGCTGCTTAATTCTTGAGCTCTGTGGGGTTTTTATAAGCAGTCTGGTTGGCAGAGTTCTCAGACACCATCCAAGCTGGTAAAGGAGCTGGTGAGGTTTAGCAATTCCCTGGGCAGCTGGAAATCAAGATAACACAACAAAGACAAACTCTCTGGAGCTTCTCCCTTACTCTGCAGCCAACTGGCTCCACATGCCACAGACAACACCAAACATCCCACCTCAGCAGCTTCCCAAGCTCTCTGAGCTACATGGGTAACGAGTCCCTTGACAACTCAGCTCTCTGGACATTCCCAGTAGTTTTCTTTCTCAGCTCTTCATCTTACTGACAATACTGCTTCACAGATGCTCTTTTACAAAGTGGACAAAAGAAAAAGAAAAATTAATTTTAATTTTACTTTTTTTGTTCTCTATAAATTATGCTTCATACTAATTGTTTTGCTCCTGAAATTTTGTCCTTGTGTTGGATTTGGTTTTAAACTGAAAAGATAAAAAGGGTTTTGCAGGGGCTTGCCAGTCCTCTGGCCAACTGGAGGTTAGTTTTGATCTTGACAATTGTGAAATTTCATTGTTTCTCACATTTTTCACCTCACAATTCTCAAAGGTTCGGCGACACTCCAAAATACACTTACCTCTTTTTCTTGTCCAAAGAACAAGAATGCTGCTGAAACATTGTCATTATCAAAAATGAAAAGTGATGTTGGAGCAAGAAGACAAATATGGTTTGAATAATTACCACATCCTCTACTGAAGTTTGCTTAGCACATTCTGCTTCATTTCACAGTTGAACTGAGCAGTTGAGGAATGTAAGTTTAAAGCTCATCAATTTCCACTTAATCTACAATTTCAAAATCTTGATTGGTCATCATTGGTCATCATTCTTTATCTTATTGATACACTCTCTAGAATCACTTATGTGGTTTGATTTTCTCTGGGGAACTTTTGTTTCTTGTCATATTGGATGACAACCAGAGGTTTCAAGCTTGCAGTGGAGCTCCAGGACCACACATAATCTTCAGGAGAGAATGGCATCTTATCTTACCTCTGCTTATAGAGAATATGCAGAATTCAACCCGCCTCACCTGGAAAGCTGAGATCCAAGAATAACAAACAGGAGAGGTAAAAGAACATGAGTAAAAAATCCTAACATTAATTGTAGAGTTAGCAATTTCTGTGTAATACCAGCAGGAAACTAGACATGTGAATTACCTCTTTGTAGTTCATGCACATCATGATTATTTCTTGTGTCACTCGTTCTACTTTTTTTTTTGGTAATAATATGCAAATTCTCTACTCTTGGGCAAACTAAACATCATTCTACTATACCCTTAATAGCTCTTCTGATTGAGCAAAAATCTCACCTGAAGTAAACAATGTTTATCAAGAAAAAAAGGAAAACAGAAATTTAATATTTCCGAAAACTTGTAAGTAGTGTAACTTTGTAACAAACAAACCAAAAGCACCTACTCATCAGCTTTCATTTATGACCACTCATTTCTCACTTTTAAAAAAATAACCTTTTTGTGCCCTGTGTTCCTACTCTTTAAAAGTGAACTTGTCCTGAAGATCACATGAAAAAGAAAAGCTCAATTAAATTAGTTTACAGATTAAATATTAACATCTGCTAGCACACATGCCATGTGTGAAGTTAGCCGTGCTTTGAGCAGGAGCTTGGACCAGGTGACTCCCAGAAGTCAGCCCAAGCACCCCTGCAATCCAGGGCAGTGCAGCACAGCAATGGTTGCCTGTCATTGCAAAAGCAGCCTGCCAGGTATGCTGTGAAATGGGGCCACTGCAGGAGCAGGGCTCTGCTTGCCTCCTGCTAGTGAGGACATTACTAGTCAAGCTCCTTTCCCCTTTTCTGACAGAAACTGCTGCCATTATCCCAGCTAAGAACTGGATTTATATTTCATTTCCATCATCCCATTTCAGTGTTTTAACCAGATCCACTGTGAAGAGAGAGCTGTGTCAATATGCAAGGTGTGCCCAGGAGTGGGCACAGCCTGTCCCATATTGCCTCTTCCGCTAAGTAGAGGCAAGCTCTGTTGTAAAAACAGGGCAGGCAGGAGAAGCAGCATTTGAAATTGCTGCAGCTAAATCTATTACAGCCTTTTCACAGCTTTTGAATGCAGATAGGAAGGGCAGTTTCAAGCCTCCAGTCCCACAGCTGCCTGCATATTTTCTCAGGGTCATCAGCTTCTGTGTGTGCAATTCCTACTTCTAATAAACTCAGTTATTTCACATGACATTTGCAGAGAGTTCAGTTCCGAGATACACATCTGCCAATAACAGCAGCCACCTGCCACTTCTCCAGCAGCTAGTTTGATTTCTCTTCCTTTTGATTTTTAATGATTCAGTAATGCACCATAAAAACAATCTTTTTATTACAAATAATTTTAAAGAATTAAAGTCTCTCATGGGTTTAAGCATGAGATTTCATATACAAAGCAATTCAGCAGGTTATTTTTTCATCTTTTCATTAACAATCTCTCTCTTATACTACATAATTCTATTTACTTCTAAGGCACATAAAAAGAGGGAGATTTTGCTAGTAACCTATAGTTTATGGTAAAGTATAGGGAGGAGAGTGTTTTGCCAAATAAAAAATAACTTTTTAATGAGCTCTGCTGTAGGTTTTTCATACCCATCCTCAGAAGACAAGAACCTAATTTCCAAGCTTTAAAATATTCAATATAAATTTCAATGACTTATATTAGCAGAATTTCAACCTGTACATCTACTAAAATTACTGAGAACTTATTTTAGGAAACAGCTTTAATTAAAGCAAAAGACTATGCTGAAGATTTTCAGATTTTATTCTGATTTTATGCCAGGATTGCAATGATATGTTTGATAAATCTGATTATTTCTTTGTGCCTTAGTTTCTTCCCCATGGAAAATTAGATCATTACCTAATTCACAGGGATGTTGAGAACCTTAATTTTTACAGTCTATAAAACACTTTTTGATCTCCACCTAGAAACAGAAATTTTCTTTTATCTGTATCTTCTTTTACATATAGGAAGTCAGATAAATACTGAGTTTTTCTGCTTTGTGATGGCCAGATTATAAAAGGTTACTTATTTTGCATGTCTTCAACTTTTTCTCTGCCCTTTCAGAAGCCAAGAAAACTGATGAGTCTAGAATTAGTTTTCATTTCAAAAGCACTTACACATCTATTCAAGATACTGCTTTACTATCTACATGTTTTACAATACATGTTACAGAAAAACATAAGAGGCATGTATTAGGTGATAAAGAATTGTAGGATTTAGGTTCTTAAAAATGATATTTCTTTTAAGTATGTAAGGCTGACATAATTGTTTTTATTGCAGAGTCATATTATAAAAATATATACTTACCACAATCATAATTTTTACTAGTAAGGGTTATTTCCAGATCTCCACTTGACCAGGTAAGAGGGACTGTTTTAGAGCCACAGGGAAAAAGGGGATCTCAATCCATGGCCTGCATAACTTAGACTTTAAGATGGCCCAGGTTTATCCTAGGAAAGGTTTTTGTGCTGGTGTAGGACATTGTCTGCATCAGAGATGCAAGCAATAGATTTAGGGAAATGCTAAATATTTTGCTTGATATTTTTTCAGAGACTTAGTAATTTACTTTCAATGTTTTTATCATCAGTTGGCAGAACATCATTTTGGAGAACATAAACTAAAGTGATGAGCACAGGGCAATCCACGTGGAGAAGCCCACTGAAGCTTTCTAAAAAAAACCCATACCCTCTGACTCTTCTTTTGGCTGAGTCCAAGAGTTGGCAGCATCCATCGCTTACTTCCATAGGAGGACATATGGTAGGGTGGGAAAAGGAGCAGGGCAGGGGCAGAGGAAGAAGTGATAGGGTCAAACACTCTTGGAACAGGGGAGCAACATCTGAATAGAACACAAAGAGGGATGAGTCACTGTAGATGCCTGTGGATTTGTGAGAAGCAGCCACACTATGGAAAGGACCAACTTTTCATGGGCCCTTCCCATACAAGTACCTAAAGCTAGTTGAAATCATCTTCAGCAAAAGTAAATGTTGTGAACCTCTACTTGAAATATTTACAAGGGTCCTTTGATGTTACTTCAGAAAACAAATATTGAAGCTGAACAGCTATTTCCAAGAGAACAACTGATTCCAACAACTAATTCACCCTTATATTTCTATGAAATTCAATTTAGCCTCTGAAAAATATTACTTAGAATCCTTAAAATAATAATTACTTTATGCCTGTTGCCACTCTAGTATGTACTAGAGACTGTAGAGAGATCAAGTCTAGAAAATATTATGTAGATTCCAATGCAAAGCTATACCTCTGAGAAGCAAACAATCCCTGGAATTCATTTCAATTCTAAAATGCAAAATATTAATTGGTTATATTTCCTTATTTTGGAGTGATATTGTATGTGTGTGGGTAACATTCTTTTTGCAGTGTGAAGACATATGGCTATTTGTATCTTAGCATTGCAGAAGTTAGCCTAACATGCTTATAGCGAGATCTAATGTGGGGCACATTCTCCTGGCTGTCTTTGGCCTGTGTCACACCCTGCCAGGAGCACAGCACAACATCTCCAGCCACAGGAGCCCAGCCTCTTATTACTTGATTTGGCCTTGGTGCTAAGCTGGCCCAAAGGAGCCAGAGCTACAAGTGAGAACTGCAAGGGGTTGGCATAGGAAAATCAATAAACACCTCACAGCTACTGGAAGTCCACATAATTGTTCATCCTTGATGCTGGACAGGCACAGGTAGGCAGATCATCATACAGCTGGCTGAGAATCCTCAAAATCTGCTTTGCACTCATTATAAAGCATTGCCACTACTCTATGCCAGTAAAAGAAGCCACAGCATCATGGCACTGGACACGTGGGCCTGGAAGGAACCAGATTCAGCTTACCTTGCCTTTAAAATAAGGCAAGAAGGATTTTTTGCAAATGGAGCTTTTTTCACAGGTCATATTTGCCCGCTGTTCATCAGTTTTATTGTTTCACCTTTGGATTCCCTACACTTTGTCTATATCCACTGCTTAGAAGTGAGCCCATTATTCCAGTTGAGACCCCTAACTATACAATGGAAATTAACTCCCTTCCATGTCCTTTATAAGTATATCCCAGACTGAAATATCTTGATAAGCAAAAAAATCTTTTAATCTTTTGCAATTTAGCACTGACATTAACCCTAAATCTCCAAGCCTCTTTTGTCTTTCATGTATTCTGGAGTTTCTGGTCACTTTTTTCTTATGCAAAATATTTTCCCCTTTCTGTTACTGCATTTCATTCATTGACATCTGGCAATTTTCCATACAGTAAAAATCAATTTTAAACATGATACTGTCTCCTACAGTTCTTGAAGTCCTCTTTACTCTGTCATTATGTCATTGAAAACATCAACATGAAAACTGAGTAGAACTGTGTTCAGGATAAACCTCAGAGAACTTCAAACGTCCTCTCATTTTTACCCCAAAGCACTGATAATGTTTCTTAGCAGTTTTTTTTAAGCAGTGCACTCTCTTTATAGCAATGAATCAAAGCTATACCCCATTTGACAGGTGAGCATTTAGAATATAACATCCTACTGTTTTTCTACATCTACCAGATCAGCAAAGAAGTCAAATATATAAAGGAGGATTCAATGTGATTTGTTCTTGATAAATCCACGATTATTATTTCCACCACTTACTGGTGCTTTCACTTACTGGTTTAGGCATTTGCTCTGGTAATTGAGTTTATCTGCCTGATGAGTTACTTTGTACTCCTTTTTAAAAAAAGGTACTATCTGGAGGCTTCTCTAGGGCTCTGAGACCTCTGCAAGCATCTGAAGACAATTGCTAATATGTCAGCAACTGCTTTGGCAACCTTCAACCAGATTTCACCTGACCCTGCTGACTAGAACATTTCTAATTCATCTAAATAGTTTTTAACCTGCCCTTTCTCTCTTCTGACCTGTGATTCTCTTCCCCTGTTAAAATTAATTGCATCAAAGATCTGATTGCAATTAACCTTGGGACAGTGACTCTTTCAGCCTTTTCTATGTCATCACAGCATACAAAAGCTTATTCCATCAAATTAAAAAGAAATATGTTGTCTCTATAGCACCTCAGTAAAGCATTTTCAATAGGCATCACCAGACATTTGTCCTCTCAGTAGTTACAGTACAGCTGTGCACCCCAGGGATGCTGCTGGGTTTGCAGGCGTGGCCCCCTCTGTGCTGATCAGCACTGACGGTTGTGACAGGACCACGGGATGTCACACTCCTCCACAATGGCATTTTAACCCAACACACACTTAGAAGGGCAGAGATACCACACACAGTGCATGATGTATGAGATTCAAATGCTGTTCTCCAGATCAGAAACAATTGTTTGATTTTACATTTCCAAGCAGGAAATCAGTAATCATTTTTAAAACATTCAGTACAGCAAGTTCCCATCTGGGCTATGGAGCACACACACTGTGCTTCTCCGTTGAGTTTTTGCTGCTGAAACTAGTCAAGCTAGAACATCTGTGCACAGAAGTCACTGAAATGGTCTCTGCCATGTCTGTCCCTGTGGTTTCTTCTTTCTGGTGCCCATTGTCTCTCCTGGAGATGCTATTTATTGCTTTGCAGCACAGACAAGGAAAGGCCAATATCACAGTTTGCAGGGAAGAAGGAAACAATGCCAGCCAACCGTTATTGCCTCTCTCTCACGCAAGAAAGAGAAGTAAGAACAAATTCAGCTTGCCTCTCACACAATGATCATAACTGCCAGTTTGAGAAAGGAAGAAAGGAGAGTTATTTTCTGCAGGCAGAGCATTGATTTTTTTCCTGAGTGTGACTCATGAGTCTGTACCACACTGATACATTATAGAAGGGGCATCCGGATCCACCGTGTGACAAAAAGTCACCTGTCACAGGTCATGCTCTTCTAGTGGATGTCACACCTCCTTCAAAACCTTTTACAACCTCTCCTCATAACCCTACATGACAAGCACCACTGGTCAGCAAAAGAAACATTTGAGTGGCAGTTGCACATAATGGGGATTTTGTGATGGAACTCCTGAGATTTGATGGGTAGGATTCATCTGATCAGTCAGAAATGTCTGCATTTTAGCTTGTCACCTTGGCCTCACCTCAGGGCAAATGAAAGAAATGAAGAGTCAGAAAAAGGAACATTCCTATCCCAATTTAGACATCTAAAATAGGACAGATGACTCATACCCTGAATGCACTTATTTCTCCCCACAGACTAGAGAGACAGTGTGACTAGCTCAGATGCATATATCGACAGTGCTGATGTTTAAAACTGGAGGAGACAACTCCCAACCACCAGACCTCAGCCAAGGGTTCTGGCAAACCCAGAAGGCTGAACTGATCATCTTGATGGACTCAATTCAGCTGCCTCATACAGAGGTGCCTAGTGCCCTGTTAGGCACCCTAGGACATCCAAGACATTCAGCAAATTTATCCACTGGCCTCTGCCCAAGAGATGCAAAATTTGACCTTGTTTAAGCAAACTACCAGGTCAGGCTTCCCACTGCAGTGCTGCTCCCAGTACAGTAAACCCTACACACTGTCACAGCAGGTGAACATCCTCCATCACAAGATTGGTAATGAAGCAGGGAGAGAGATCATGTCGAGCAACCTGTAAGAGTAAGCCAGAAAAGAGTACCTAATTTGAAGACACATTTATAAAAAGGCAATTAAAGTACAATAGGTTCACCAAAAGCCTCAACAGTAATGAACAGCCCAGTTAATTATGCTCCATGTTTGCTTCCCTTTAATTCTTTTTCACATGTAATATTACTTTCTTATTTTCAAGACTAATTTCATACACAATAGCTTAGTAAATATTGATTTCCACTGTGGGGTTTTTTGGGTTTTTTTTTTTCATTTTCACTACATACGCTTTTTCTACTACATACATTTTTCACTACATACACTACATAGCTAGAAATAAACAGTAATAATGATCATATTCCTTAAGACCTTTAAAATTTTCATAACAGGTTTAAATATTCCCCTCTGTAATCTTATGACAAATGATTTTTTCCCTGCCTGCTCACTATTAAAAATGGATTTCTGAGAATGCATTTATATGTAGTCTCTAGTCACACATATACATTACTTTTTCAAACAGCTGAGAAGGCCTTTTTTCTTCCTATATCCCATACCTGCATAAACAAGCAAAGCGTGAGGGAAGTAAAATACAGCCAGCGGAAAAAGGCATTATACATTGTATAAATGCAAACATAAAGCATGCAGAACCCATCCAGCAGAAAAAGTGGGATACACAGGACTCAATAGGCCAGCTCTGTTTTTCCCTTTCTCACTTCCACGAGAGCCAGGACATGCTGAGTGGTTTTGAAAATTTTTTCTTTATCCCTGCTTAGTGATCTCAACAATGGAGAGGAAAGACATAGAATCAGTGTGGGATTAAGTAAAAATATGATCAAATATCATTTACACTCAAATCACAGATGATTCAAATTTACATGGATGGAAAATGTTCTCTTCTAGGGTGAGAGGTGATCTAATGACCCCTTCACCCTGCAGCCAGCATAACAGCAACTGGACATCACAAAGCAAGTGAGTTCTTTGGTGGGCAATCCAGCAGAAAGGCTGGTTTCCTACAGTATCCATCAATATTGGTTCAAGTCTTCAGTGCCTAGAAAGGACAATTTCTCATCAAGTCTTTTCCTGTGATTAGGATTTTGTCTAGTCTGTTTCCAAGATGGCTCTCTGGTGTTTAACAACAGGTGAGGTCCCATTTCAGCCATCTCCCAAGGAGGAAAATCTTTATTTACTACCCATTCACATTTTTACATAAAGTGTTTAAAAACTGCAAATCCCAGAGTCTTTTGGTCACACCTGGTTGACAATGGCTGAGAGGTTCAAAAGTTATTTTAAGGAAATACTCCATGCAATCACATTGGCTCTGTTCTTCAAACTGCAGGTTAACATAGCTGATGAAAGGAACAGCCCATGACTGAGGCAGGCTGTGCTTGATAAAGATCTGCAGGTGGTACTAAAACCAGAGATTTGGACCTAAGAAAAAGTGACCCACAAAGCCTCAGACCAGGTGTCTCTGGTGTGTGCTGACAGGGGACATGCCACAGCACAGCCTGGGGTCAGCAAACCCAGCCACTGCTTCACCTGAGCTTAAAGGTCAATGGCCACTGACTTCTCATCTGTTAGAAACCAGCACATTTTGGTTTAATTTAAAACCATAAAGCAGATTTGTCTCATGGGTTAGATTTGTGGATATTCTATTTATTATAAAGCAAAAATGTCTAGACTGAAAGGATATTTTCCTTTGTTAATAATTTAAACCATATTTTCAAAGAATTCTTTTTAAGTTGCTTATGATTCAAAACAACTGCACAGGCAAATCAATTCCCAAGAAACTAAAGTATGGAACATATAATCAACATACATAATTAACTTAACTTTGTGTCTGACTGGATGTAAAAGGAAGATAAGCTTTAAGAAGGATACTGAGGGAACTGTGTAAACCAGGACAGTAGCCTTGAAGAATTTTTTTTTGAGATGTAACCACTGACTGTTAATCACCATGTCAACAGATCAGCTGCAATGCATTCAAACTTTTTTAATGCAAGTTTGGAGGATACAGCATCTTCCATTTTCAGGAGCTCTAGATAAAAATCAGGATGGAAAAGGAATTCCCTGAATCAAGGCCAACTGTAAGTTTTCTGCTAAGCCAGCTGGAGATATTTGGAAAAGGTAGTGAACTTTACCTAATATGTCACAAGTTACTATATTAGATTTACTTATATAGAACAGAAGGGTAGTAATTATGGGGAAGAAGCAGGGAAGTGGATGAATTAAAACAAGCTGACGTGTATGTGCAGGGTATTTTGTAGTAAGGAAATTAATATTTTGCATTTTTATATACCTTCTTCTATTTCTGTATTCTACAAACATAGCAGACATATTATGCACTTTCCCTCTTGAAGAATGACCATATAATTAATTTCTTACTAAAGAATAAATAGGAACAAAGTTGGATTTGTGGTTCCTTAGATATGCAACAAATCTTTTGCTCACTAGATGGCACCCTGTCTTCTCCTACGGATGAAAGTTAAACACGGCAAAAAGCAAAGGTTTCATTTTCACAGAGTATAAAATGATAGAGGACTTATTCTTTGTGTTGAATGCTTTTACGGCTTCTTTTGTGTTCTACATCATACCCCTTCTGCAGTTGCAAAAATAAAGTTCCATATCATAGTCCCACTTAAATTATTTTACATTCAATATTTGTCTCAAAACAGATTATTGCCCAGAAATCTTCATGGGAGATGCACCTATTACAGTAGCTCAGACTCTGAATAACATTTAAAGTGGTCAGAATAAATTATAAATATTAAAATAATTCTCTCTCTTTCTTTCCAAAATAAGCATAGGTCTAGAATTGATGTCAATACTGTCTCAAATCCTCAGCAGGTATAAATCAATTTGGCTTCACTGGAGTTGATTGATGCCAGGTGAAGATCTGCACCTGCAATTTAGATGCTGGCCTGCAGAGCACAGCTTGACTTGTTTTCTTTTTCTTCACTCCAAGGCATGATAATTGAGCTCATTTGGGCACACTTCTCACTTCTTAGTCAAAACTCCCACCTGAGAATTGGACTTGAAATCAGTTCACATCTCTTTGCAATAATTCAAAATAATCTTTTCACAAAAAAAAAAAAAAAAAAAAAAAAAAAAAAAAAAGCTGACTAAAGACTTCAGAGCTGGGAAGTAATTTGTTCAATACAGCATCAATGATTGCAACACGGCAACCGAAGTAAGCAGAAGCAAAATACCATTCCGCTCCTTCATTTTTACTCTTACTGCCACTAGATGATAGTATGGTAACACTTACATTGTTCAGCTGCACTCCAGACCTTCTGTTGCTGAATTCTTGGCAGCATTCACACTTTTATATGTAAAGGATATCCAGAAGCTCATCAATACTACATAGCTAGCCTTTGAATAGCAGTGCTTAATTATATCCCCTGTGATTTCATGCATTAATATACCACAGTGTGGCGGATGCTATTATTTGTCCACAGACCCAAACTGGGCTTTATTTAGGCACAGATATTACACTAAATTGGTCACCTCATTCTATTTTTGTGAGTTACCCATCGAGAGCTATAGTGAGACATTTTGACGGAAAGGGCAAGATAATTACATTTCCCTGGCAGGAAGCAGGAGAATGGCTGGAGGTAACATTTACATTCTGCCTCATGGGCATCCCACTCACTGCCAGTTCTGTACATCCACTCGCTGCTTCATCCACCTTTTCTATTTTGTGCTTTCCCTCTTGAGAGGATTCCCTACTCATCCAATAGAAAAGCTCTGGGCTAGGAGCAGACTCACATCCAGAAAAACACCTTTGCCCACACAACTGCGTCCTCTCCACAAACCCTTTCTCTCCCATTTCACATTGTTTTTACTCTCCTATTACAGCAAAAATAAAACCAAAGTGTTCTTTCTCACAGCTACTCTGTAAATAGTCAAAACCCTTCACTACACTTTTTTTCCCCTAGGTAAATCTTAAAACTCTGATTTCTTTCTACCCACAATAACAAGGTCTGTTTTTCTTTTGGTAGGCTGGACTGACTCTCCCTGGTCAGGAATATGCACCCCAAGGAAGGGGAGAGTGGACAGCTCCAGTTTTGCACAACACCTTTCCCATCACAGCCAGTTTCACAAGCACTTCCAGGTCCCCACAGTGGAAAAAATCCCAACTCTTTGTCCATAATCTGTGGCAGATATGTAGAGTGCTGAACCTGTTGGCACCATGGGCAAGCCAAAAATTTAAACCCAGAATCTCCAGTGAGAAGACACTGGCCCTTGGGTCAAAGACTAAGGAGATGCAGTTCAGAAAGTGCAAATGGTAAATTCACACACCATTGCACTGTTGGTTAATTCTCTATTCAAGGATTTGATTCAGCCATGACCATCACCAGTCACTGAGTTTCCCACAAAACTAGATCTGGATATAGACATAGGAGAAACCCTGAATTTCTGCTTTACTGTAAATTTGGTTGCTTTGACAAATTTGTGTTTTAATTCAGGATCAAAGTATATTTGTAAGATTTTCAGGTTTCAAAAGGTTTGTATTTATCTTATCTAATGAATGGTTTGGACATTTGGAATAGTGTATAAACTACCAGTTATATGGCATAATACTCAAATGAATAATTTTCATAATCAGTAAGAGTATCTTCTATGTAATGTAGGTTGAACTAGCTATTGTTTTGTATTCAAAACATTTACAGTGTCATAGCAAGCCCAGGAGGACAAAACAATTCCAATATTGCAGTCCTTCAGCGTGGCAAAGTCTCATAAAGATAACTTGTTCCCATTGATAATCAAGATCTAAAGAATAAAGTAAAATATTTCAAACATTACACAGATCACTGTTACTGACATGGTGTAAAACATACTAACAGTATTATAAAAGTCAAATCCTTTTATGGGTCAAAATAAAGCTTTAGAACTAGGAAATTAAATTCTGAAAAATTTTTAAAGTAAACATCTTAAAAAATGTCTACTTCAAAAGTCTTCCTCCATTGTGAACCTTCATCATATTTTTCAATTAAAATTATTTTAATATCATCTTCTTTCACTTTTCATCAAGAACTGTAACACAAAAGGGTCCAACCAGCTGCTATTTTGCAAAGCATATTTGAACTGGCATTTCCTGAGCTTATGAAAAATGAAGCACTCCATTTCATTTATATGAATAAGAATGCTCTATATCCCACATATGAATATTAATTTTTTTACAGTTCTTCTCTGTGATATAAGAATGTTTAAAACTCACAGTCAGGGAGAAGTTCTGCTGCTAACAAACCTGTAACAAACCCATATTTCCAGGGATAATCATGTCAGCTGTCAGAGCACACTGAGGAGCAGCTGGTTCACGAAGGATGGTGAGCCAGGAGCTGAGCAGAATAACAAGGAAAGTGAGAGCAGCACTTTCCACCCAGGAGAGAGCTTGTGGAGTGACAAATCTGGATGGTGATCAGGATCAGACATGATCCAGTGCTCTCCCAAGATGTCCACAGCAAATCAGAGCCCTCGCAGGCAGTGGAGCTCCCCTTGGACTCAGCCAGGTAAATGCTTTATCTTAACCAAGGCCCCTCCTAGGGGGGTGCACATCTGCCCTGACATCAGTACCACAACACACAGCCTTGGCAGCTAAAGGTGCAGAGTACAGTTGAATGAAACACACATTTAATGTGAAGAAGTCATTCAAAAACTTGAATGGGTGACTACTTAAAAAAAAAACAAAAAAAAACAAACCGCTATTGTTGCCTTTTTACAATACCTCTTATTCAATAATAAAGGTTATGGGGATATATTTATGAGGAAAAATTATCCATCAAAAATAGAGCGTATAAGAATGGTCTGAGAAACACCTGTGCTTGCCAGGCAGCCATGTTCCAAAGGCTTCTGCAGAGCTACACAAAATTAGTAGTTATATTACAATTGCAGGTTTTAATGCACATGGGAAACACCCCAAGTAAAAATAACTTATCACTCATTTTTGAAAAAACAATAAATCCGAATTCCAGGGAGAGTAATGGAAACCTTGCCAAGCATTTCAGCAGGCTTTATGCAGGCTGAGCACTATATGCAACATTGATTTCTGCCTCCAGCAAGAGTCTACCTACAGGCATCAGCAACTAGAGAGTGAAAGAAATTATGAAGGGTTCATTCATTTCCAGTGCCTCCATCATTCCTCACCCAGTTCCTCAAAGGGGTAAATATCAGATGTGCTGGTGTTGTCCCTTGCAGGACAGCTAGAGACCTTACACACTAGCCTTACCCTTTTGCCCAAATGGTGAGATAAGGGCTGCTGCAGCCAGTGCACTGGTATCTGACAATGAAACTAATTTATTTTCTACCTCACATATCAAGCAATATATCCTGAAGAACATGAAAACTAGGAAAAATAAATGTTTTTCCATTTCTTTTACTTTTTATCCTAAATTTTAATACAAATTGAGGCTGTCTAAATGCTCCACATATCAAGACAATCCTTAAAATGTGGTGTGATTTCAGTTAAAATAGGAGCATTTGGCACCTCAAAAAGCTTCCCATCTCCCTATATGCCCTCTTTTCATCTTTCTGAGGAAATTGAACAATACAACAGAAACTTTCAAAACCGAGGTGAAAAACAGCAACTTCAGCATACAATGAGGGAGCTTCAGATGTCTGGATTTCAGGTTTGGACTATTTTAATATAGCAACAATGATTTGACAAAAGTATCTTGTAGATTTAAATGGTTTCTGAGGATTTCTATAGCAGGCAGGAAACAATCATGATATTCAAAAGGCACTACTCTAAACAAATTGCTCTACTGGAATTGTTAGCTCTCTGGAAATTCCATAGAGTCTTTGAATATTAGTGTAGAAAGAGATTCATATTATTTAATAGATTTCAATATGCAGTTGGAAGAATGACTAACACACAGGTATCATACCTATTTTTATTAAAAGAAAGTAAAGCAGTCAAAGGACCCATTCATTTTGAGTGATTGCTCTGGAGCTGGGGTGATAATCAAATACTATAGGATACTACAGTACTGCTAGTGATCTTCAAAATTAATAGCGAACATATATATATATAGAAAGGATTAAAATTTACAGAGTAAATACAGTAAGCAAAACAGTTCGTTCTCTCAGGTACACAAATCAAATGTCAATATCTGTGGATATGAAGAGCATTGTATAGTCCTTGATTGTTTACATGCTACAGCACAGCTGAGTTGATGAGTTGCTGTCCTTGTTTTAAGAAAATCTCTGGGAATACATGCTATATCCACTGTGGATGTCCTATATGCCAATCTGCCATCATGATCAGAGGCGCATTTTGATCAGTTATGCAAGGATCACTTATCCTTAAAAATTGTCTTAAAATAATGTGTAAGGTATTCCTAAAGAAACACAGAGATTTTCCAAATTTTGTCTATTTTTCTATGCCTAACAGTGAAATGAGGAGGCATGCAACTGGCCCCTGGAAAGATTTTAAATAATTCATCATTTCTTTGTGAAATTATGCTGGGTTTTTTTTAAAATATACATCACACTTTCCATCACATGCAGTTGTAAATTTGGTACATAAATTATTTGTGCTAAGTTATTTATTACTGCTATACACATAATCAGGAAAGTTTTGTAAACTTTTCTGCTTTTCAGGGGATTATTTTAACAATCTGTGTAAACATGTAAGCTGTTTTCTTACTAAAAGGAACTGATAGCTAATGTGTTTCCATGAGCTTAATTGCATATATACCAACTCTGCCTTAAATTGCGGAGAGATGGTATTTTGCTTGTTTTGTAACAAGATGCATCAAGATTATATTAAAAAATGTTTAGGGAATTATTTAGGGTCTGGAATACTTCATTAATTGAATCATTTCCAAAAAAGGAATGCAGGAAATCAAATTGTTACTTTTATATTTAGCCAACCCCAAAACACCATCAGGATGGAAACCCTCTTTAAGTACTAAATTATAAAAATTTTCATAGCAAAGTATCAAGGAATCATAGAATAGTTAGGGTTAGAAGAGACCTTAAAGATTACTTAGTTCCAAACCCCTGCCATGGGAAGGGACACCTTTCACTAAACTTTGTCCTACCTCAGCCCTAAAATTCAGTTTATTTAAATGCTTTTTGGTCATACATCTGTGAACAGTTTAATAAAGAAATATTTTTAAAATTGGTAGGAATCATGACCTTTTGGTATGCTTTGGCCAGTCAAAAAAAAAAAAAAAAAAAAAAAAAAA
>WEIU01014280.1:29029-84161 GCA_013389925.1 Aegithalos caudatus
AAAAAAAAAAAAAAAAAAAGGTTGTAATATTCAAAAAACTTACAGTAATATTTGTACTTATTTATTGGAGCATACAAAATATTTGTCTTATTGCCAAAATATCCCTGTAGCACTACAAGTAATTAGCATTTATAACTACAAATTTTACTAAGATAAAAGAATATCAGGAATCTATTTCTAACCATTTTAACAGCTAGAGGCCAAATTTTGCCTTCCCTTACAGTCATGTAATCACATTTGTTAACTGTTGTAAGGGCAAAATTTAGCCCCAAAGCATACTTTTATCTAAATAGATATATTTTCCTAAATTAAAAAAAAGCCAACCAAGTTATGCCTTATTACTGGTCTTCCCTTCTGAAGGGTAAATTCTGATATTTGAAATACCTAAACTGTATTTACAGCTGTACAACTCTGATGCCGCATACTTTCAAAATTTCATTGGCACTCTATAAACACGGAGTAACTTGTACAATTGTCTTAAACATTTTTCTTAAAATAAAGAAAGAGCAGAGCAGCTTAGACATTTTCTTTGTCAAATTCGCACACAAAATACATGGTAATGTGACAGGCCACATCATTCCAGCCTCCAGACGCCACCATCTCCACGCAGTCCTCCTCGTCGTAAGCGTTGTTGGGCTCCCCGCTGCGCCATTTGTTGAAGGTCTGCATGGGCGAGCGGTCAGAATAGACAAAATTCCCCTCTTTCTCCAGGTCATTAATCCCAATGAAGACTCTGGTGAGCCCAGCTTGGTTGATGTACGAGGCAATCAGGTTGTTGGCAGTCTCATCCTTGGGCATGCTCAGCGTCCCTCCTCTCCCGTGGCAGTACAGCTGGGCTTCCTTGTACCTCTTCTCCTCCTTCACCAGCAGGTAGATCTTATTGTCTGTCTCACGCACGCCGGCGACAGCTGCGGGGGAGGGCAGTGCTGAAAAGTGAGCACTCGCATTTCTATAAACCAACTCACTGCACACCCCAAAGAGCTTCACAAATCAGATGCCGAACGGTGACGCTCCGTACGAGCGACTGCACCGATAAAACGAGGCAAAAAGAAAGGAAGACAGTTATATAAAATTAACCTACCATTTTTTATGAATTTTAGTTCTGTCATCAGCTGGGCTACTTGAATATCCATTTCACCAATAGCCTTCCTGAGCTGACTGCACTCACAAGGGATGCCTGTAAAAAGATATAGATATGCCGAAATCAAAAAGCTACTTAATTTTAATAATTATCTCAACAATTTTATGAAAAGACCCAGTGTGGAAGCCCTGGAGAAAGCTGTCTTGCAAGTAACAGACAGAAAATTAGAGCCTTCACTTCTCTGCACCATTATATGATTCTCAGGAGTGTCTGAGCCTATGCAGAACAGCTCAGCTCACTTCCTACAAATCTTCAGCCCTGAATAATTAACACTAACATAAACACAGATAGATATTCTCTGCAAAACACCCACAATAGTTTTTAACTAAAAATATTTTCCAAAAATTCACATTTTTAGTAAAACTATCTTCTTTGGTTTTCTCAAAGACTTCTTTCACAGCAAAAAGCATTCTTTGCAAGTTCTTCCCAAGGAACATATCAGCAGATCCAAAATTCCAATGGCACAATGCACATAATTACCTGCAAAATGCAGTTCCATGTTTTTGAAAGTACAGAATTTACAATACTTCTGACAATAAAATTAGACAATAGAAAATCATCTGTTAACCCAAATTGGTATAGGTTTGACAAAGATAATCTGAACGTGAATACTAAAAGGATAATTGTTACATCTCTGGCCACAAATCTCAAAATGAGGATCAATTACCATTTGCATTTATTACAGTTTGCAGTTCCGTATGCAATTATTAAAATCTGCATTGGACTACCCAGTTAGCTCAGTTGTGTAAGTCAGTTTAAGCACAGGGTATGTGCCCTACAAAACTCTGCATGCTGGCCAGGTGCACAGCACACTGGCTCAAGAATTAGAGTGACAAATTATGTTCTCATGAGAAATCTGATCTGTGCATCTCCAGGGCACTCTGACAGGAAGGGATGAATTCAGTCAAACCCACACCTGCCACTCTTGAAAGGCTTGCACTTCTTATGCTACGTTGTTTCTCTAGAACATCTATATACCTCTGGAATATCCATATACCTCCATACAGGAATCTGAAGAGGGAGTTACAAGAAGACCGAGCCAGGCTCTGCTTAGTGGTGCCAAGCAAAAGGAGGCAATGGGCAGAAACTGATGCACAGGAAGCTCCTCCTGAAGATGAGGAAGGACTTCCTTACTGTGCAGGTAACTGAGCACTGGGACAGATAGCCCAGAGATGCTGTGGAGTCTCCATCCCTGGGGATATTCAAGCTCTGGACACAATCCTGAGCCATGTGCTCTGGGATTCCCCTGCTTGAGCAGAGGTTGGACCAGGTGACCCAATGTGGTCCCTTCCAACCTGACCCATTCTGTGATCTGTATTCTTGACAATCTCCTGCCCCTATAACCATAATCCATGGAGGGGCGGGAGCATCCAACCTGCTCCTTTGTGTTGACTAGAAGACCAAGTGAGATATGCAGAGACATCCCTTTGTCTGGTGATGAATGATATAGACAGTCTGCACTTCAGTTCCCACTAGGCTTCTGGAGAGACTCCTCCTCTGAGAAAGTATGAGTTACTGTTTTAGCACATACACCACAAGTCCAGCAGCTGCTGCAACTTCAATGATTTTAAGTAATTTAAAAATACCACAGTGAAATATTAAAGTACCTCTGAAAAAATCATTCATTTTTTTCCCCAGTATGTAAACAGATTCATTTTTGGTGATGAAAAGTCTTTCTCATAAAAAAGCTGTGTTATGGATTACCTGGGTCACCATTAGGACCCGGTGGTCCTATGTCACCATTATCTCCTTTTTCACCTGAAGACATGAAAAATAACATAATGTTAATGCAGCCTTTTCTGTCAATAGTTTATTTAGCACTTACCTATTTTTTCTCTAGTAAAATCCAAATGTGAAATATAGAAATATGCCCAAGAAAAAAAAAAAAAAAAAAAATTTAAAAAAAAAAAAAAAAAAAATCTGTCCTAGTCATTCCACAACAAAGGCCAACCAAGCTATGAAGCTTGAACCCAAATAATAAGTACCAGTACCCCCTTCTTGACATTCATAAACTTCACAGAACCAGTAAATTCTGATGCTGTGGAGGGAAAAGGGCTGGATGTACCTAAATTTTAAATTATAATGTAGATGATTAGGTAAACACTGATCCGAATGACTTAACCAAAGTCACATAGGAAGCCTGTGGAGTAATCAACAAGAAAACACATCTTCTAGCTCTTGAAGTCTGCCAAACAGCAAATGTTCCCATCTGCTTTAACTTTCCACACTTGTGTAGCAGTGAAAAGTTCTTTGTTTATCCCAAATCAGGATACCCACAATGCTTTAAGACTAAATATACTACTGTCACAGCAAAAGGTAACTGGTTGAGAGATCTCAGTTACACAGCTGACTACAGTGTGAGAAGATTCCTATTAAGGTAAACTGTGAGACTTGTTGGCCATTTTTCAAGTCCCTAAACTTTTCTCAAACATAAATGATCACACATTTTTCACCAGAAACACAAATAGAGAAACAATAGAACTAAACATACCTTTTGAACCAATAGGACCAATTTTTCCATGCCGTCCTATGCTGCCTTTCTGTCCTTTGTCCCCCATTTCTCCTACACATAACAGATGGATGAAAAGCACAAGGTAGCAATAGAGTCTGATTCATTCAGATTCTACTACATTTGCAATATCAGTTTTTACAATGAACAAAACCATGCTATATCCCAAATATTCATTGAACACCAGAGGTCTAGCTCAATCCTTGTGAAGAACTTACATATAGCAACCCAGGCAGGAATTCTATCTTTGCTAAACAATTGACGTTAACAAGGCATGAGGGTGTAATTGCCAACAGTTCTTGGCTGGAAACCACTGGAAAAGCTTTTGCAAACTTCTTTCAGCTGATCATGATAGAACTATATTGAAAATACAGAGTATTGTTGCATTCAAACACGGATTAGCAGATTAAAACTATCATGGAGTTGAGAAAACCAAAAGGATCCAAGCACAACTGACATCTCATCTCAGACAGTGACTCCACTGTAACTGAGGGCTGGCTTTGGGCTTAATGACTCATTTATGCAATATAAATACTGTCACATGAGATAGGTTTCTCTCTGTACCAGACTATTAAAGGAGAGTGGGTATGAAGGGACTACAGGGATGAATGCTTTCTGAGGCTCCCATCCTGCAGAAATCCAAGCCCAAGACCGTTTTAGGAAATATTTATGAACTTGTTTTCAATGACTGTTGAAAAGATTGCTTCTTTGCTGAAAGCAACATCTGCTATGCACTGGTGGACTACACAGGTTCAAGGAAACAATGAGATAAGCTAGGAGAAAAATCTTCCATAGGGCTCCAGCGACTGAACTTGCACAAACTGTCATAGCTCAGCCTCAGTTGTGGATCTACGACAACTGAAGATCTGTTACCCCCTGTTGCTACTGCAGCTAGACAGACAGAGATATTTTTGAAAGCTGGATAATTTTATGACCCATTTTGTCATTTCCTTTAACTTAAAAGTGAAATCAAAAGCAAATTTCAGAATATTAACTGATCACTGCTGGACTAAGAGATGTTATCTCAATTACTCCATGAAGTATCACGCAACTCTTGTCACTTGATGGCATGAGCCAGAAAGAAACAATTTCCTCTGAACTGAGAGAAGATGTGTGTGCGATTTGTTGGTCTAACTAATTATTGGCAAGTCCTGCAATCAATGATTTTCCTTTGTTTCTAATAAGTAACAAATTCAGACACTACTGGACATAGGCTTTCACTAGAGACCAAACATATTTTTCTCTTACCTGTTCCTACTGAAAGTAGCAGCTTGTAATCAGTTTATCAAATTGCTCTGAAAATGATGTCTCTTGGTTTGCATATTAATGAATTGGGATTACCATTACAGATTACCAGATGTTTGAACGCTTTCTTTTTTCAGGCTGCTACACCTGAAATTAAATAAACTCATAGATCTAATGCATAAATAAAATACATAAATTTATTTCACTTTCTTTCTTGCAGGAACTGCCTGGAAAATGAACTGCTTCTCAGTCACAGCCAGTAAAACCTATCTGCTCTGCTCAGAAGTAGAAGTGTGTTATCTCAAGCAATGAAGACATGCATTAAATCTCCTTTCCTCATTAAAAGAAATGTTCGCATTTGGGTTTCTCTTACAGTGACTAACCCCTGCTTCCACTCCAGGGGCTTGCTTATTCTGCTTTTTCTGCAGAATAAATCACAAAGTTTCAAGAGAGACCCATCTGCCTTGAGGGTTTCAAAAGTTTTAATACCTTTTGTAAATCCCTTTTTAGTGGCCCTATAGTTGTCAAAAATGTAGTCTGAAGAGTCTTAATGAAATCAGGAAGTGATAGCTTGAAAGAAATGGGGACAATAAAAGAAATTAAGTCTCCATAGACCAAAAATAGGAAATCAAACACAAAGAGTGAATAGAGAACTGAAGAAAGTCATCTGTCATCTTTCAGATGAAGGTGGCATACAGTGGAACCAATTATAGAAGATTTAAAGAATTTGGGAAGGAACTGAAGAGAAGGAAATTCTAAATTATCTTCTTGGCAGCTTTTTTAGGCCTATAAACATGTGAAGAAATAAAATTCCAGAGATGAATGGTGGGCTGCAAAACAAATTAAAAAATGAGGGGTCTGTGCAATACTATACATGGGGGTCATGGAGTATAGGCAATCTCTCCAGGATTACTTGGAACAGATAAGAAGGTATAAAACTGCCTAGAAAAAGAAAATGCAAATTCACCATGTCAGACAAATTTAGTTGAATCATGTTAAAAAGAAGAGAGCAGTAGTTTTCTCCCCAAACTTAATGATTTTAAGACAAATCAAATCAAATTCATGATTTGACATAGAGGACATCACAGACACCTACCTAACAAGGAAAGTAGAAGTGTACCAAACCACACCAAAGGCCTTTTGAATCTAGTGCCATCTTTGACAGCAATCTGCAGAGGATACTTAGAAAAAGAACATAAGATACAGATGAAGATTAAAGTCTTTCCCCCAGTGCACCTCGATAGTCTTGCAGCAGTCAGTGTGCCCAATGCAAATAGCTAGTCTGACTTGAATAAGAATGGTATTTTTAAAGAATATAATGATGCTATTGTAGTAATCTACATTCAGGACATTTCATTTTTAAAAAACTGTTGGCAGCTGTAATCAGAAAATTCCAAATATGTCAACAGGCTACAGAACTGCTAGACACTGAAAAATCTGACTTATCCACACCAATGAAAGTCAGCGATCCGTGAGGGAACAGTGGTTACAAGAAGTTACATCTTACCATAGAATCATGAAATGGGCTGAGTTGGAAGCAATCTTAAAGACCATCTAGTACCAATCCCCTTCCATGGGCAGGGACACCTTCCACTAGACCAGGTTACTCAGGGCCCCATCCAATATGCCCTTGAACACTCCTTGAGAGATGGAGCATCCATAGCTTCTCTAGGAAACTTGTTCCAGTTGTTCACCGTCCTCACAGTAAAGAGTTCCTTCCTTTAATCTAATCTAAACCTGCCCTCTTTCAGATTAAAGCCATTCTTCATTGTTCTATTATTACACGCCCTTGTAAAAAGTCCCTGTCCAGCTTTCTTGTAGGTCTCCTTTACTGGAAGTCCTCTAAAGTCTACCTGAATCCTTCTCTTCTGCAACTCTTGCAGCCTGTCTTCAAGGCAGAGGTCTGGTCACCTTCATGGCTCTCCTCTGGACCTCCTCCAGGAGGTCCATGTCCATTTTACATTTTATGTTGGGGGTCCCAGAGCCAGATGCAGCACTCCAGCCAGGGTTTTCATGAGAGCAGAGTGGGAGAATCACTTCCCTTGACCTGCTGCCCACGCTGCTGTTGATGCAGTTGAGGGTGTGGTTGGATTTCTGGGCTGCAAGGGCACATGGCCAGCTCATGTTGAGCTTCTCTTCAACCAACAGCCCCAAGTCCTTTGCCTCCAGGCTCTCAGTCTGTTCTCTGTCTAGTCTGTATTTGTGCTTGGGATTGTCTCAACCCAGGTGCAGGACCTTGCACTTGGTCTTGTTGAACTTCACGAGCCCACCTCAAGCCTGCCCAGGTCCCTTTGGGAGGCATTCCTTCCCTCCAGCATGTGGACTGTGCCACACAGTGGTGATGTTGGCAAACTTGCTGAGGGTGCCCTTGATCCCACAGTGTCACCAACAATGTTAAACAGATATTCTTTTATGAATGAACAGTGCATAAACACAGGAAGCATTTTATATATCTGGGTCAAATCAATTTCACCCAGCAGAAGATGTCTTAAAGTTAGGGGTTTTTAGTCTAAGATATTTATCTAAACTCCCATAGTAGGCTATGGAAAAATAAAACATCTAAGTAGTGATCCATCAAACTCATGTTAGACAGGTATTATAATGACAAAGTGAGACTTTAAAAGCTTTGCACAACAAACAGGAGAAAAAAAAATAGAGTAAACTATTACCAATCTATACTAACTAGAAATCAGGGTATCTAGAAAATTTGTAAAGGAAACTAAAGATAGTGAGAAAAAAATCCAATGTAGGAAGGCAGCAGAAAAGTTTAAAGGATTTGAAAGTACACTCAAAACAAAAATGAAAATAGTACAGTATATTCCTTGATGGAGGAGTTTCTATTCAGAGACAAGCAAAGACAAATAACTGCCCTCATGAAACATTATCTTGCTAGACTTATGTTAATAGATTAATACCAAGCTTCTTCAAACCAGTGGTCCCTCTAGCCCAAGACTTTGTTTCCTGTGGTGGCAGCAGAAGGTGCAGTACAGGAAGATCCCACAACACCAGCCACTGTCTGAAATCCTTTGCAGGTGGAATTGCTGGATCTGTCCCCAGCAGCTTCAGGGAGTGCCTCCTTGTTCAGGTATGATGGGATATGGTGAATTTTGAGTATAACCTCCTCAGACTATTCTGTACAGATGCAAGAGTCTCAGCCTGTCCAGTTTCTCCTCATGAGGCAGCTCCTCTTTTTCACATTTTTGGCACCCATCTCTCACCTCTCAAGTTCTTCTTGAGAGACAGAGGTCAGAAGCACATTCATTCTTGAGACAGTGTGTGTCAGCCTTTTGTACAGAACAAATTCAGATGCAAAAAGAAGCTTCCTGTTTTGTCCTTTGTCCTTTTGTCATCCTTTTGTGATGATGGGGAGTGTTCTGTTGGCCTTGGGACTCTTGTTAATGACTTCAGAGCAGTCTTTGAGTTTCAAGTGACAGTTTGGGGTTTTGGCATCATTTAAGTATGGATTAAATCATGCATCCCTAATGTCCCTAGGCAATATATTTATTTACATTGAAGCCCATCTGCCACCTTTTTGCCCACTCAGTTTAGCAGGATTTTCTCAAAATCCTATTGAGTTCAGATGGAACTAAAAGACAGTTTTAAACCAGATACCCACTTTGTGAATTCACAACTGTCAATGTCAGGACTTTTATATGGAATACTGCCTGCAGCACTCCTTAGTGAGCAATAAATTCAGGTAGAAATTGACTCAGAAATGCAAAGGATTGATTGATTACATATTAATGAGCAATCACTAATAATAAAATATAAATTAAGATATTATTACCTCTTTTTAGAATTTGATTATACAAATGACTGAGCACTCTGGCTCCAATCCAGTTAAATTAATGAGTCTTCTCTTCTACTTAAGAGGCTGTGCCTGTATTAGTAAACTAAATGCCTGGGACTGTTTCCTGGTAGTGGGAGCCAGGTGGTCAAGAATGGGACACTGTACAATACTAAATTGTCTTACTCTTCAAGTCAGTATAATCTTGCAAGCTGCTCATTGTATTAGCTCCTAAAAGATGCCCAAGAACTGCCTGGGTAAGTGTTAGCTGGCAAAAGCCAAAATCACTAACACTGCAAAGGTAGAAACAGTTGAGTTCCAAGCCCAAGAACAGTATGTGATGCAGTATCACATGCTATTATAGATGTACATAAATTAAGCACTATGTATAAAGGCTGAAATTAAAATAGTAAAATAATATACATGTTAAATGGGTACAGGGCTAAGAAAATTGAAATATCTTCAAAAATATATTTTTAATGTTCTGCTCCTTTGATGTTACATTCCAAGTATAAATCCACATTCACTTCCCTGTAAGGCACTCTGGGAATATTCACAGGACGGTGCTGTCCTGTTACTGAAATATCTGTGTGGAATTTGAATACATGGAAATTACAGCCTCACAGACTGCACCAGGACTCAGCTAAATACCTGAATTTACTCCCAATGTGGGAAGGCACAGTACAGCCATCAGTGCAAGTGGGGAAAGTTAATTCTGTGAGCTTCACACTCCAAAACTTGCACTGCAGTACACACTGCTTTCATCTGAAACAGCCATTGTACCTGACCCAGTGCCCCATGCTCTACATAAGGCCAACACAGTTTTATATTCTGCTGACATGCTATGCATCATAATTGACCTATACAATTAATTGAAAGCAATGAGGAAAGTAAGTGGAATTTAACCTTAATCAGCACCCAAAGACATCAGTATCTCTGATGTCACCCTGAAGCATCAGAACAGCCAGAACAAGATTTATTTCAGGTAAGCACCAGGAAGTTTTAATTTCTATCACTTTCTGAGTTACCAAAATCTGAAATATCAGGAGGAAAGGCTATGATAAAAACATCAGCACTTTCTGATCTTGAGCTGTTCATTTCAGGTCAGATAAGCCATAAGAAGATAGTTTCTTTTTTAAGTTATTTTATGGTTATTATATACCTATGGTGTTCAAAGAAATTAAACACAATTTCTTAGATGAACTTGCTAGGAAAATTAAACAGAGAAAGGGGGGAAAAAAGAAAAAAGATTAGTGTGATTTTGAAAATGTAAATTAAGATCAAAAGTAGAAAACTACAAATATGGCAGAAGGATTGCAGTTTCTCCCTCATGAAAGCCATCACTTACTCAAAGATGAGAAAAAAAAAATTAGTAGCTTGTATTAACAGGATACAAATATCAGACCAAGACAAAAATTAACAGGCTTCAAGAGAAATACAAGGGGTTGAACACATGCTAACATACTGAAATTCAACATGGACGCATGGTGTTTTTAGGGGCATGCGTGCATGGGTGCTTTTAAGGGCAAATGCAAAGGGAAGGAACAATAATTTTTGCAAAGCATATTGTTATATTTTATTTTTGTCTCAATGTTCCATCTTCTGGATAAGAAATGGGAAAATCATTAGTCTTCTGGAAGAGAATATACTCAAGCAGCTTGAGAGTCTGGAAAAGTATTTATTCATGAACTTAGCTAGGTCTCTTAGCTAGGTCTGCACACTACACACAGTCTGTGGAGGTTAAAAGAGACTGAAAGGTCAGGAGACTGAAAGGTTTTTCCAGGTCAAAGTTGGATATTCTTATGTGTCCTTTCCATAGACTAGAAATTACATCTGTGAAGTCAGTTTGCTTATCCAGGCAACACTGTGACAATTCAAAGTATACTGGATATAGTACCATGATGAAAAGTGGTGCCATACGATCAAAATTTTTTTTTAAGTATCTATGTTTATTTGCTTTGATAAAGCATTTGTGGAAATGATGAAGACATACCTACAAAATATACAGCATTAATGAAAAGACTAGATAATTAGAATTTATTTTAAACAAGAGCTTGTTTGTAGAAATTTCTGGATGCAAAAAGGAAAGCAGAAAAACACGTTGCTACAGAAGTAGTAAGAAATTTTGCCTGTGTTTAATTGAAAGTACTACCTGGAAAAATACTGATATAGTATGCATTATTATTCAATTTTCTTTAATCTCTTTTCTGTTTCATGTATGTTTTCTTGCAGTTTTTTCCACTTCAGTGTTTCTTCCTTCAGTCTCATGAGAATTTTGCACTTTTGGAGGGGTAAGAAATGGGAAAATTACCACTGTTACTAGCATTAATCAAGCATACCTTACGAAAATTATTTTTCAAACAAATACATTTTTACAGTAAAAAATATACAAATGAAATGGTACATCAAGGATTGGCCTGACTGAAAAAGAGTACTTCCACATCTCAGATGATCCAAAGCATTTTGAAGTGACATGACAAAATGCCAAGATAAACATGCAGGACAGCATGATGAGAGAGGTTCTCAAGAAGTTGTCAAGATAACCTCATGCCAAAGGGCACAGAGAAGGCTGAGGCACTTAGTGCTTTCTTTGCCTTTGTCTCTGCTGGCAAGGTCTGCTCTGTGCCCCCCCCAGCTCTGCATGTCTGGTAGCAAAGATCTGGGAAAGATAAAGCCACTCATGGCAGCTGACAATTGAGTGAGGGTCTACTTCACCTGGATGTACAGGAGCCCACGGTCCTGCCCACAAGGCGTTCATGGGTGCTGAGAGGGCTAGCTGTGCTGCTGAAAGGCTGCCAAAGTCTGACCAGCAGTTGCTAAACAGTCCTTTCACTGCTGAAAGGGAGGAAATAGAAAATGCTCCATGCTGGCAGGAATTGTTAGTGCATTGGAGGATGGCCCTGCCAGTCAGGAGCTCGACAAGCTGCAGAAATGTGTTGACAGGAATATCATGGGTTCAGCCAGATCCTAAGTTCCTCACCTGTGATGCTTTGATGAAGTCTGGTCAACGGCTGGGTAAAAAAAACTCTTTTGCATAAGAGGACCCAGAGATTTTTGGGCTCTCATACATGAGAAGAAAGCCAAAGTCCAGCTGAGGAAGATGGTTTTACTTAGCTTTGAATACAGAAAGGTAAGGGGGGAATTAATTGCTGTCTTCCACTACTTACAAGCAGTTTCTAGAGAAGATTCAGGCTTTTTTTTTTTCTCAGAGATTCACAGAAAAAGGACAAGATGCAATGATTACAAGCTACATCAGGTCTTTCATGATGACACCAGTGAAACAGACTGATTAAAATATATGTGGAATCTCCATCTTTGGAGTATTTCAGAAGTCTACTGGACAAGGCCCTGAGAAACCTACTCTAATATTGAAATCTGCCCTGCTTAAAGAAGATTGGACTAGATGAGGTCTTTACAATCTTTTAACCTAAATTACTAATTATACTATACTTCAGGCTGCATTGCTTGCAAGAGCTGAAATTTTAGTTTCCAATACTTTTTTCTAAAAGTCATCCTTGAGAGTACATCTACATAAGGGAAATACAATGACTGAACACACACACACCTCATGGAAGTTATAAATTTTTCAGTGCATTTTAGGAGGAAGAGATCTAGCTACGGATTTTGGTCCCAGGGTAATGAGTATCAGACTTCCATAACTGCCTAAAAGAACAACAAAATGGATCCTGAATCATCATAAGTATAAATTATCTCTACAATTGCTTTGAAAGAAAGATTGTAAACTCAGTTCAGTAAAAACTAACTCCAACCTGATGACAGGAATGTGAATCTTTAATTTCAATATTGAAATAAAAGAGTTACACTTGTCCTAATTTGAACCTTTCAGAACACACGCCTCCTGGAAAACTCATGAAGGTCAAATTTCCTCCTTGTTTCAGGAGGAAAACAAATGTGAAAAGACAGAATTTCCTGCAAGACAGAAATGCTACATTTCTCTCAGCTGTATGACTGAACACTGTTGAGCACCATTCCTCCCAAGAGCACAAAATATTTTTTAACTACAATGCAAACAAATTCATCACCATTTTCCCATATCCAAAAATATGTGGGAACACTCATGTTCATCTTTGCCTATTATGGCTTACTGCCTTCCCCCAATGGTTTTAATTAAGATGTTGTGAGTGTTCAAATTCACAGAAAAAAAATGGAAACAAGAATATTGAGCCTTGTGAATTTTTTCGCTCTGATCTAATGTGAGGTTATTATTTGCAGAAGGCAAATTATGAAGGAGACATTTATGATGTCTTTCTTCACAGACAGTTTAAAAAAAAAAAATTTCATTTCCAAAATACATATTTTTAATCACAAGGTAATACTTAGTCTACAAATGAGTGCATATAGTTGCACTAGTTTTGGCTAAATTAAATTAAGTTAATTTTTATCATTGTAGTTTGGAGGGTGGTATATTTGGGGTTTGTGACCAAAGCAATGTTAATAACACAGAAATTTATTTATTATTGCTGAACAGTGCTTGCACAGGACTAAGGCATTTTCTGCTTGTCACCCCACAAGCAATGAGGCTGGGAGTGCACAAGAAGCTGGGAGGGGACACAGCCACCGATCCCACCTGATCCAAGGGAAATTCCCTAATGTATGGGACTGTGCTCAGTAGGTAAAGCTAGAGGAAGAGGGAACAGGGGGACATTCAGAGTCATCGTGTTTGTCTTCCCAAGTCACTGTTGCATGTCATGGGGCTCTGCTCTCCTGGGAATGGAAAGCACCTGCCTGACCTTTGGAATTAATTCCTTGTTATGTTTTGCTTGTGTACATGTGACCTTTGCTTTCTCTATTAAACTGTTTTTATCTCAACCCATGGGTTTTCTCACTTTTACCCTTCTGATTCTCTCCCCCATCCAAAGCAGGGGATGTCAGTGAGTGACCATGTGGGCCTGAGTTTCTGGCTGGGATAAAACCACAACAGTAGTAAAAGAAATGGCCAAGGATGAATTAGTCACCCTCTTAAGGGAGCAAGGACCCCGTCATCATCACAAGAAAAAGCAGCACTTTCTCAGGAATTATTTTCAAAACATCTCCTGTATCAAAGTTACCTTTTTCTCCTGGAGGTCCAACTCTGCCTGGACGACCTGGAGCACCTTTCTCCCCCTTTTCTCCAGCCTCCCCTGTTGATACAAAAGTAAACAAAAAGAAGAATCATATTAAACCGGGACTATTTTCTGTTAGCAGCAGTGACAAAAATGCCATTCTCTCCAGTAGAAAAAATAAAAGCAGATATGATCTAACAGCTTTACTTGATGAACAAATAACAGATTTTTCTTCTATTGATGCAGACACTGGCAAACCGTGTCAATACATTACTGAAGTCTTATACAACAGGTCTAGTTTTGTGGATGTTACTTGTATCACTGACCTCCAAAAAGCCATGAGTACAATTCACTTAAACAGAAGCTTGGAATCACACCTCAGCTTAGCACGTAAACTTCTGTGTTCACCAAACTCTTTCTGAGCCCCTGCTAAGGACATGCTTAAGTCTCAAATGAAAATGGCTTAACTGTGACCTCAAATTAAAAGAAAAAAAGCCATTTTTGAGACCCATAAGAAGGCACTGTTGCATCCATCATTAAAGGACCATTTTTAAGCTTGAAAGCTTTAACTCCCTACTCCATATCCTCAGTTGTATACTGTGCCTTTTAATCTCTGAGTTATGAACCTCAGAGTAGTGTATTTACATACACATAGTTCGTGGTGCATCATTATATTCAGCATACTTAAACATCACTTTCTGTAAAAAGTGTTTTCCTCCCTGGTGCCTTTCATTAAAAATTTGGGGATGCTTAGCTTGTTTTGCCCCCTACAACTGTACTACTACCGTAGTCTGCCATTGACATAAAATTAAGATCTCTGACAAACAGAAGGTTAAAGAGTGATTTATACAGCCACTTTTACAAAACAAGATGTATATGAGGAAGGAGAAGAAAGTTCTATGGCTTCCACAGAATATAAAGTGCTGTTATGTAAAATCCAGAGTTAGCACAGCACATATGATGTCCCAACACTATATTTCTGTGGAGGAGAGTGAGCATTAGCTGCTCTCCAGGAAGCTGATGGGAGCACCACAGCAGGGAAGTCAATGGTTATCATGCACCACACAAGCCCAGCTCTCTGGCATAGCTGGCAGCAGTGGTTCAGAGAGAAGTCACAGAGATGACATGTAAAAACATGTTACACCATGGCACATTTCAAATATGTAGCCTCCAGCCCTTTTTCCATATCTCTTTATTGTAGGCCTAGGTGGCTGTGAGCTGAACTCAGCCCTCCATCTGTTATATTTTCATTCCTCAGGCTGCTCTGGACCATCTTTCCTGCCTTCAGACATGCAAAAATAGGCCATTCTCTGACCTTAATGAGGACAAACTTCACATAATCCCCACTGAATAATATTGTTAGCATGAAACAGGCTATAATTTGGCACATTTGGGAACGTCACATTTTTATTATCAAGTAACCAATAGGCTTTGTATGATTGCCTTTCACCCCTCAGTGCTGGTTATGAGTTCTTTGCTTCCCAAAGATAAATCCTGACAATGACTTTTCCTTGTTCCCTGGAGGCTGAGAGCAGGCTATTACAGCCTATTGCTTTACATGTTCTTCAGAGTGAAAGCTGTGCATTAGGGATCAATAAAATAGATCACTCTTGCTCCAGGCCATTACACCTGCCTGCATTTATTCTTATAATACGATGACACCACATTCCTTAGTGTGGGTGTTTTAAAAACTTTCTCCAGGAGAAGATTACTCCATTACAGCCCAAGCTACAGACCAGTCGACATTTTTTTCTCATGAGCTGTTTTAAGGAGCAAGACCTTGGCCAAGAGGGACTGATCAGTGGTACAGCTGAGCTTTGCCTTGTGTAAGTCCTTATTCCTGTTGTTTTTACCCTGAGCATAGACAAAATTGATGAAGTAAAGCCTGTGCAGGGGTCATGGGCAACAAAACAGTTTACTGTCAAGAAATTTCAATCAATTTAATTTTTCACTGATAAACAATAATATTTAACTTCTTGATTCATGAAATAAAGAAAGGCACCCGTGTACCTCTTTTCTGTTCTGCAGTCCCTTGATCTACAGCCAAGTCCCTTCAGAGCAGGAGGTTAGAGTCTGTGCGTTATGGTCCCTACCCCACTGCTCTGTTGTGGTCTCTTCCACCAGCCACAGTCCCTTAGCACCTGCACCTCTTGCTCAGTGTCCCCTCCATCCCCTCCTGGATATGTGCTACAGCCCCACTGCATGAAGCAGCACTTCCTTTGTCAGCACAATGCAGCATTGTCTTTGCAGCTGAGACAGGGTGAGCTGGGACAGTGCTCCCCATACTCCTAAAAGAAATTTAGCCCTGCCACCAACATGAGCTGTGGTAGGATTGTGGGTATCAGGCCCCAACACTACTACAAGTCCTTCCTACATCACCTCTGGCAGAGATCTTTCTTTATTCAGGTAATATATCTTACAACTGCTGTTGATTTGCCTCCTTTTGTGAATTCTTTGGGACAGGATTTTTCTATGCTTATATTTGCAACTTCCTACTGTAAGCTGTACCTTCTACAATGTGCAATGAAAATAGTACACCAAATATTAATTATGTGAGCTATTAAGCATTCCTGGCTGGTTATAACTTCTTACTATTACTCATATTCCCTGTGTGAGTAGATGCATCAAGTGTGGGTGTAAAAGAATTGGGTTTTTTAACGTAGTATCAACTTTTTAATGTATTGAACATCATTGAGACTATTAACTCCTACTTTAGACTCTAGAAAGGAGACAAAACAACATGGCAAACTGAGAATTTAAGCTTTGAAGGAATGTTCTATGTTATTTTTTTTTCGCCACAATAATTGTAACTTTAATTTAATGTGCCTATCAAAAGAAACTGGACTTTAGGAAGAATATGAGTGAGTTGTGTAGTAAGGCTTCATCTTCCATTGTTTTTTCACACACAGCACACTTCTCTTATTATTAATATTTCTGGCTTTCTAAAACATGGTTCAGTCTGCTGTCTGTATTCTCAGAGCCGTGTGTTTCCCTTACACTTTTCATCTTACTCCTTTATACTCCTGAGTTAAAAAAATAACCAACCCACCTGTCCCCCTGAAAAAAACCCACCAAAATAACAACAAAAAACAAAGAAGAAAAAAAATCCATAGCAAAATCAAACCAAAATAAAAATACACCAAGCATACAAACAAACAAACAAACAAACATCACAAACCACCAAAACCAGTCCCTAAGACCTAAACTGCTGATATTAACCTCATTTCTGCTTTTTGTATTCTTGGTGTCTTTACTGACTTTCTTCCTCATCCATTTCCACCTCCATTCTCATCTCATGCTCCTTCTGATTTCTGCTTTTAGTCTGTGGGGTCTTAATTCATTTTGTGTAATTTTATTTTCTTTAATTTCTAGTCTCTCCACTCAGTCTCATTCTTGAAATCTTCTTTTTTTTCTTTTAGTTTTTTTCCCTATCTCTTTCAGTTCTTCCAAAATTCCTCCTTAACACTCCCCTGCTTTTGCATACTTTTCCCTGATGATTTCCTCCTTCATCATTAGGGCTCCACATTTTGCACCACTTCTTAAGTGCCTATTCTCTGCCATTCACATATCTCATGTCTCCCTAATTTCTTGCATTTTTTCCCTGTACCTGTTTTTCCCAAATTCTGGCAGAGCCATGCCCAGCAGCAGTGTGGCACTCAATTTCTCCACCAGTGGAGATGTTGCTGGCAGCCCAGCAGAGGATGAGATGGTGCAGATCTAGAAGCTGCAATGAGCAAATCCTGCAGCCCAGGAGCTGAAATTTGGGCACATGGCCACATGTGTGCTCAGTTTAAAGCAATCCCTGGCCAGTGAAATGTGTTGGAGTTGTGCCAGTGGGGGACAGCAGTATCTCATCACCACCTCTCTGAGCCAGTCCCCCTGACAGCATAGCTGGAGCATTGAAAGCTTTTTAGGGATTTCACATTAACTAGGTCTTTATCAAGCCATTTTGTGCTTCACTGAATCTGTACATCAATCTCTCTTAATTTTGCAAGGCTTTTATTTTATGAAACTGAGTGAAATAATTAGCACACTGTGGTTTTCAGGCCTCTCTCTGGTTTCCAGGCTCAGAATTGTCTCCTGCCAAAGAGCCCTGAACAGTTTACACACTTTAAAAGTGTCTGCTGCATATTACAACAACAACAATAATAATAATCCTTGCATTACAATGCTAATCATAGATGCTAATTGTGACTGATTACAAAAATAAGGAAACTAATGCAAAGAAGTCACAAAACTCATCCTGTCAAGTTCTTTGATATGAGAAATATTTTCAAAGCTTAGAGCTGTGGAGTCTGACCCTTTGACTGATCTTTCATGCAGATTTGGACAACTTATATTTAACTTGGTTGTGTTCTACTCTGTAAGTCATTAATAGCACTATCTTATGCCTTTTACAAATATATCAATATATATCAAACAAACAACTTTACTCAAGTTTAGTCAAACCTCAGAAGGACTGGATAAAATGTTGATCTTTCTAACTAGAACATCTGCAGAAGGTCTATATATTATTAAGATCAAAAGCCACTTATTGAAGTGAATAGTGAAAAATAGCTTTTGGTTGAATTCAAGCTGCATCTATAATAATAATAGACAAAACAATAATAAATATTTTAAAATAACCATATTCTTAAAGCAAATTGGCCAAGCACAGCCTCCATCCCTGTAATCCAATTCTCTTGCCACAAGCAGAGGGTGGCCACACACAAATTGGGCAATGTCTGGAGAGGGCAGTTTGCACCCCAGCCAAACCTGTGGCCGATCTGGGATCACAGTTTAGCTGTGTGAACAACTGCAGAACAGAACTGAGCCTTCCCAATCAGTTAACCAGAACAGACAATGCCTGCAGTCCTTGCTGTGGCCCTCAGACAAAGCCCAGATTTGTACAGATAAGATTAATGGCACCAATTAGGTGGGTTTTGTGACACTACAAGGCATAATTACAAGAAAAACTGAACGGTTTGTTGTGTGGTTCTTACACAATGCTTTTTTTATTGTTATTGATGATAAACTGGTGGTTTTCACTGGGTCTTTTTGTCCTTAGTTAAAAAGTATTTCCCCATGTTGAAAAGTGTTATATTTCAACAGAAATGTCATAGCCCCCACAAGGGGAATTATTGTTATTGACTAAACAGGGCTGGGATTTTAACAACCATAATGGATGCTGTTGCTTTAAAATGCTAATCCTTCCCAGTGGTTGATTTCTTATGAAAGATATATTTTTTCCTATGAAAAGATCAATAATTTATTACACTGCCTGCTTTGAGCAAGAGTTTGGGGGCATATTCTGTAAAAATGTTGCCTTTTTCCACAAAAACTGTAGAAATACCAAAAGCCTAACTAATGTTTGCTTTCTTCTAAGAGACATTTGAGCTTTTAGTAAATCAAAAGACAAACAAAGACAAGAAAACACAAAACAATTCCTACTACATTGAAAAATGGAAATGAAAACATCTCCAGGTATAAAGTAGGGCCTGATTTTACAGTTTTTGGGTATGTGTACCACTGCTCAGTACAAACACAAAGAGAGCAGCCAGGCCACATATAAGAGTAACAAGCATTAGTGATCACGAGCAAATCTGGGAAACTGACATACATTCTCTGAACCATTTAATTTCACCTTATGGACCTTAAAACTCCATTATTAAGGAGGCCACAAACAGGGGCAAATAAGAGGACAACTGAGAGGCATCTTCTTTGTCTCTGTTAAAACTGTCAGTTATGCAAATAAGCCTGCTAGAACAAAAAGATTAATAATGGAATATTGGAGTAGGTTTTCACATTACCTTTGAGGCCTGGAACAAGAATCTGAACAGAGCAGGACTCCTCTGCAATGTGCTGAGGATATCCAGATCTTAGCAGTGACAGGAAGGCAAGGCTAATTAGAGTCACCAAGAAAACCAGATCTCTCTTCATAATGAGCACTTACAGGTCACTGACTCCTAAACAAAAGAATGAATAAACAGTTACAAGAATTCCAAAGGTTTTCAACAGTTTCTGAACACATGCAGCATCCCACTACAAACACAATACATATTAGTGTGCCGTAACCCACATAGCATGAGAAGCACATGTGCAGCTCCTCCAAGCAGGTTATGTGCTCTTCAGACACACATGAAACAGGCAGCAGCACATTTAGCAGGCTTTTTTTTTTGCTGTTGGACTGGATGGGATAAAGCTCAGGAGAAATGTAATTAAACAAGAAGGAGATTAAACAATGTTAATAATGGGCAATTCTATGTTCATGACTTCTCGTTGGAGGCAGCAATCTGGAAAAGTGAAAGGAGATAATACAGCATGCAGGCTTCGAATCACAGAATTGCTAGGCCAGAAAAGACCTCTAGGATCACCAGCCAACCACTAACCCAGGACTGCCAAATCCACCACTAAGCCATGTCCCCAAGTGCCACATCTACATAGCTTTTAAATATGTCCAGGGGTGGTGACTCAACCACTTCCCTGGGCAGCTTGTTCCAATGCTTGAAAACCCTTTCCATGAAGCAATTTTTTCCTAATGTACAATCTAAACTCCCTCTGGCACAACTTGAGGCCATTTCCTCTTGTCCTATTTCTTGTAACCTGGGAAAAAAGAACATCTCCCCCCTGGCTACAACCTCCTTTCAAGTAATTGTAAAGAGCAATATGGTCTCCCGTGTGCCTCCTTTTCTCCAGGCTACACCCCACTCCTCACAGGACTTGTGCTTCAAACCTTTCACCAGCTCTGCTGCCCACCTCTGGACTCACTCCAGCACCTCCATATCCTTCCTGCATGAGGGGCCCAGAACTGAACATGGGATTTGAGGTGTAAACTCACCAGTGCCAAGTACAGGGGGGAAATCTCTGCCCTGGTGCTGCTGGCCACACCACTGCTGACAAAGGGCAGGATGTCACTGGCCTTCCTGGCCACCTGGCCTTACCCTGAAGGTTGTCAGTACTGAGTTCCCACTTAGGGCAGATACTGCTCTAAAGAGGCAATGCAGTAGCAGATGAGACCAGCTCAAAGGCCTGAAACTTCACTTCCCATCTACCTGAGCACTGGAATTGTCTGACACAATAGCATATAAGTCATTGAGTGTGGAAGGCAGGTAATATTTCACTGTATCATTCAATAAAGTTGAATCAGAGTCTTCAATAACTCCTGAAGAGAATCACCTTGGAAACATATTCTAGTCTAAGCTGACAAGTGAAATGGCTTGCCTGAAATTAGGCTGTGAAGAGATGTCTCAGGAAACAACCAAGCAGAAATGGAGCTTGTGTGAAAGGACTGTCAAAAGACAGTATTTTGGGGGCCTGTAAAAATACTTTGACAAAAGTGTTATTTATGTATTATATATTAAAAACATACAATATTTTTTTTCAGTCTGTCCTTAACCAGAGCTCTGCAGTACACAAATAAGCTGAAAGTCATAACAGGTTTTTTATCATCTTTTATAGCCATCATAAGGACACATGCATTTTACATGTAGAGCAAGAAGATTGGGCTATATTAATTTCCACTCTCTGAATCCCTTCAAAAATAAGTCAAGTAGGATTAGGCACAGGTGTGGGATCGGTATCTGAGTCTGTATTCCTCAACATATTGGGGATCTTAGGAGAGCAGAACTGTTATTTTTGGGATGGCCAGAAGGTATTAACTGGCATAACAGATGTCTCAGCAGCAAGGCCAAGTAGATGATTTTGGAGTTGGGGGAATAAATTGTCCCTCTGAATTACTGTCCAGTCTATGCTTCCATTATCCCCTAGGAGACCATAGCAAGGGAATCAGGCTTTCTCTCCTTCCTCATGTGTGGAGGGCATTGCATGAGTTCCAGGCCAGGTTTCTCTGCCTCACAAGCCCCTTGCTACACCATCTGTTGCTACATCCACATTGAGGGAAAGGGGGATGCCACAATATACCCCCCTAAGTTCTTGCTGATCATCCAGATCTTCTGCAAAGACTTATATTTGCTATGAGTCCCTTTTGGTCCAAATCCTTTCCCCAGGCTTCTTTACAAAGGAGAGAGACCTGCACCTGAAGGACCATACCTTAAAAGTTCGTATCTATGCTTAGAGCTAGGAAGAGCTCTTGGGTCAAGAAATCTCAATACAGTCATAGTCTCATGGGCTACAGTAAGGCAGGGACCCTAGGGAAAAGGTAATCCTAGGTAATGTTCCTATGGGGCAAGGGAGGAACAGGAACTATCTGAGGATTTTCACAACCTGCCATGCGACTGCATTATTATGGCTCAAGCATAAGCTACTTCATAGACAAGCTGTGCCAACCAGAAAGAATACCTAGGAGAAAGTGGAACTGCTGATCAAATATTTAGGCCATGATAAGTTTTGTCACAATTGCATCAATTATCACTTGAGGCTTCTCAGGAGTACAGGGAAAAATTGACTCATCCAAGGATCCGGAACAAGAGCTAGAGGAGAAGGTACACTATAAAGCGATGCATGAATCTGTTATTAGAATGTGTCCAGAGAAGGGTCACAAAGATGCTCAGAGGGCTGATCTCTACAAAAACAGGCTGAGACAGTTGAGGCTGTTCAGACTGGAAAAAAGAAATCTCAGGGGAAACATCGCTGGGGCCTTCTGGTACTTAGAGTGGTCTTATAGAAAAAGAGGGAGAGTGAATTTTTACACAGACTGATAGGATAAGGAAGAATGGCTTTAAACTGAAAGAGGAGATACTTAGATTAGACAGAACAGGTTTCCCAGAGAAGTTATGGATGCCCCACGCCCTGAAGTGTTCAAGGCCAGATTTCACAGAACCCTGAGCAGTCCGGTCTAGTAGAAGATGCCTTGCCCATGGAAGGGTGGTTGGAATTAGAAGATCTGTAAGATCCCTTCCAACCCAAGTCTTTCTATGATTCTATAATAAAGGTGGACATAGAGAACTGCAATAGTCAGGGAGAAAAAGTAATGGCAATTGGGATGCCTTGGAGAAGCAGCAACCAGGCCAGCCCCCCGGGGCTCTGACAGATAAAACCAGCAGGAAAACATTTGCTCTGTTGCTGAACTCTGCTTTTCTGGGCTACAGCCTCCCTTGCCCATGCACAGGGCCAGCCACAAATACTAGAAACCAGGTCAAGTCACCAGCTACTTTACAGATATTTTCTAAGGTTATGCAAGCTATTTGACCACAGTCTTGACACAGTTTTGAAGTATCAGCCTCTGTGAGAACATTTTTGTCCAAAATATCCTCAGTGCAACTAAAATTACTTCAAAAACATTAAGTTTGAATCTGGCTACATCTCCCTAGAAGGAGATTGCTAATCTCAGGGTATAAGGAATTTGTCCACAGTGGACAGTCCTGCCTCTTTTTTCTGTCTCTGATTCACAACAGTCAGTAAGCAAGAGGGAGCAACAAAAACTAGTCAATAAGAAAGGTTGAGGAAAAGGGTGTTTTCCCAGATCTTCAAAGGTTTCTAAGGGCAGTCTCATTATTTGAAAACTCAGTGTTGGTTGACTGCAAAATGAAGGGGTCCCTGGCAGGAACATGATTTGCAATGCCAAATGAGGGACCAGCACTCCCTTATGGAGAAAAGGAGTGAGTTGCCTTAGCCAGCCAGGTGGGTGTACCTGGAAGTCTCTTTCAGACACCCTCAGTAGCAGCTACCTTTGAGAGACAAAGATTTGCAGGCTGAGCAAAAAGAGAATGTGGGTCCTACCTACCTTAGCCTGCAAGACCCACCCTATAGCTCAGGAGAACACCTGGTCACCAGCCTGCAGGACATCCTAGGCAGGATATCCCACCTCTTTTATGTATGCAGTGGGAGCACTTCAGGATTCAGAAGATCAGACAAATAGGCTTTCAAGCCAAGGGTTCAGATACCCAGCTGAAAGCCTGGAAATTAAGCAGTTTCAGCATGAGCACCTGGCAGACTGGTGATAAGGATTCTTGACGGACAAATTGGAGAGTGGAAAGAAATGGCTTGAGATGGAAGAAGAAATTGAAATTAGGATGGTGATCCAGCCTCTGCATTAGTGAATAAAAGGCAACATCATCTCCTCTGTCTGCATTTTATGAGGATTTAGATGTATCCAGACTCCATCTGGAAGATCAAAGGCTCCAGGTATGTTAAATATTAATCTGCCTTTGCAAACTCCTACACAGCTCAGAGACGAGACAGACACTGAGCAGCAGAGAACTGTCAAGGCTGCTTCTTGGCTCTGCTCAGCAGCCACATATGAAGGATATTCTGGGGAAAACAAAATCTCCAACAAAGCTTCAGCACATTCCCTGTTGTCTCCTGTCAGGCTTACGTGTCTCAGAGACAGAGGGGATACAACCCCACCCAACCTCATATTAGCTCAACTCAGAGGAAATGGACTTGTTCTGGAAAAAGGAGCTTCTTTAGTGTCATTCAGGTGACAATACCCAGATCCATAAGAATACTCAGAGAAATCGCCTTGGTCTGAGAAGAACCACTAACAGAAGGAATCTCTGAGGTTGCACACTAAATACTCTATAGAATCTGTGGCTGCAGTAAAGGGACATATTAATAGTAGAAGTCAAACCAAAAGCACTTGGAATATCACTTTCTCCATCTCTCCCTGCTTTCAAAAGGAACCTTCTGCAGCTAAAATTTCTTTCTGTGATTGAAATACCATTGTGATCTCCAGGTACATGCTACAGCAGTACATTTCACTTTAAAATCCTTGAAAATTTCTTGCCTTGTGACCTACTTTCAAGCCCTTTCAGACCTAGATGCATAAAGTCATTTAAGAAAATCAAATCCCACTGAAACTGGTCTTCAGACAAAGGAGGACCAGCCTGATTTTTCAAACATTCTTTTGTCCCTGGCATGTGGAGTATCTTCAGTGTTGGTACAACCAATGCCAGAGAGAAGTCTATGCATGATCAGCACTTGTAAAAGTATGAATATTTTCTCACTGCTTATGTAGGGGTCAAAAGTCAAATTTATGGCCATTAACAGTGACCATAAAATCAGTAAAAACTAAAAGTATTGGAAAAATAATTAGGAGAAGAAAAAGGCAGCACTTAGTTTAAAAATAAAAATTAATAAAGTGCCCCTATCTCCATCAGAAATGAAAACATATTAATGCAACCAGCACAAAAATTTCAAAACAACTTTTGAGACCTTCAGCTTCAGGAAATCTGCCTCAGTCACCAAGAGAGATGAGGTTTCTCAAGCCAAGCTTCAAATGACAAGTCCTTGAGGGGTCATTGCAGAATCCCAAAGGCCCCACAGGCTCGCTCAAAACTGCTGCAGGACCAGCCAGGCCAGCTGGCACTCACTGAGTTCCCACACTTCCCCCCAACTCTGGATGGAAAGTTTGGAGATCACTTGAGCCAGCTAACGCCTCATGCATGAGGTCCCTGTCTCTACCAGTGGCTCCAAAAGTGCCAGTGGCTAATTCCACACCATTATTTTGGACCTAGAAGAAGCAACACAGATGATCTGCCAAGTTGAAACCAAATGGATGAAAAATGCAAAAGAAAAATGATGCTCACTGGCATTAATGCTCAGCCAGCCAACAGCTACAGAGTAACTGTAATCATCTGTATAATCCTAAAGGACTCATCTTTGAGCTGGTTTTATTTCACTGAGCAGTTTTCACGCTATGATTTTTTTTCTTCTGTTATTTTTAAAACTATATTTCATTCTCAGGTATCTGAGCTGAATTTTCTGTATTCTGAGTTGAGTATGCTTCTGGTACAGACACACAAACCTGCAGAACCACAGCCACATTTGGTGAGTGACTTTCCCAAGCTGGTTTGAGTCAGCACTACAGACACTGTTGAACAACTTTCAACAGTTTTCACTCCCCTGACTTTTCAAGTCCTCGTCATCCATATCTCAACACCTCCCTGGCAGAACTCTCTGGCAGCTCAAGTATCCTCAAGCACCTGCAGGCCCTAAACCGAATTCTAGGAGAGGCAACACATGCCCACAAAACCATGCCCACAAAATAGCAGGCTGTGACACAGTCCTCATGCTATTTCAAACATTTTGAACAGATAAAAGATCCCAAAAAATTAAGTCCCAGGACTATCACCAGTGCCCACTGCAGACCAGAGATAGGTTTCTGGGGGAAGCAGGGAGAAGCAGAAGGGACAAGCCTCCAGCACTGCTGACACAAGCTGCATTTCACCCCTTGGCCCAAGGGACATGGATCATTCCCTGGGGAAGAAATCTTTCACACTGGAGATGAAACCTGTGTCACTGACCTCATATCTCTCCATTACAGCCTTGTTAATCTTCCTAACCTACAGATGTTTTGTGTAGCTATGCTTTTACTTTATCTAAGCATTTTCTCATTTGTCCTCTCAATTCCCTTGCACATTACCTTGAGTAATCAAACATTTGCCATTTAGCTAGACTATAAAAATCAGAATCAATTACAAATCTCTCAAGTTAAATCTTATGTGTTGATTTAAAGGTTAAAGCAATGGACTTGAAAGACTGAAAAAATCCCTAAATATTAATACTGTAGATTTTCAAAAATGAGGACCATAACTGCCATGGTTACCAAGTCTCTGTGAAATCTATGGAGCATGGAGTAGCATAAAGCTGAGACATTACATTTCAGCTCCTGATGACACTGAAGAACAGCAAGGTTTGCTGTAGAGGACAAAAGAGTGAGTCTAAGCTGATGGCAAACTAGCATTACCTAAAATCCAAACTGATAATAAGTCCTTGGTTACTCCCCAAAGTACACTTAATACTGGCACAATAGAGCCATTTCCTCAGATGATGTTTGTGAGGTGTAAGGTATAATTAGTTTGTCAACATAGATGCCCTTATCAGATGTAGGCAGAGTAGTCCCACTTTTCATCAAGAAGAATGCTTTTAAAAATTGGGACAAATTTTTTCCTGATGTTGTTCTGCTGAAGTCAATGAGTTCATGTTAGAATTAACTTACTGTCATCTGTACTGAAAAAATAAAAACAAGGCTTCAGCAAGAGTGAGATGAAGTAGTGACAGAAAGGGGCAAGTGTTTCAAAACTTTTAACTAGAGGGAGATGGGACCTGAGTGTCAAATCTTTCACAATAGTTCTCTATGGATGTTTAGACAATCTATAGATTTTTTTTGTAAATATAACACTCAAGTACATTTTTATTTTTATGTAAATTGGTGGTCAGAGGCAACTAGAAATACTAAATAGAATTACTTATACAATGTTTCAATCTAAGTCCCTACGACATTACAAGATCTCTTCTGCCTACAGCTATATTTTACAATAATAGTTTGTGATTTTTGGTGTCATCATTGTTGTATGTCAGATGAAATTTTTGGTATTCTTAACCACCAAAAAAAAAAAAAAAATACGCAGGGTTCTAATTTAAGTATCAGTTCTTCTAAAACCTGGGTCTAGCATATCGCAGTTCATTCTCACTCCTATAAAGCATTTACATGAGAACCTCATACTATCCCCACACAGCTATCTGTAGGAAAAGAAAAACCAAGGATTCACCAAGAATCAGTGAATGATGTGGAGAATGCTGCAGGGAGCATTTCTTTACATAAATAAATACATAATATGAACATATGCATTTGTAATTTTATTTATGAAGCTTTAAGGCATTGCTTTTCAGCCCTTCCCATCCACAGAGGCTTAGGACTAGCTGCAGAAGTTGGGATATCTGTGCAATATTATGCCCACTCAACCAATTTACACTTTGCAACACATTCTCACTCTTGAGGTGTTTGGAAGTTTTCCTAGGTGGGTCTGACAGTTGTCTTCTTGAGGGCACTGGACAGGATGAAAAGGGAAACTCTGCCCTGGGGGGGGTTGTCCCAGTCCTGCAGCTACATCCTGGGAGATGTAGAGAAGAGGCAGAAAAGTCTATCAAGGCTCCATCCAATCATCCCAGCCATGCCAGCAGTGGGACCTGCCTTTTGCACAACAGAAATACCACTCAAGTACTGATCCAAGAGGTGTGAAGCAACAACTGTGGAAGATCCTTAACTTAAAGGGACTGAAACACACAACTTAAAGGGACTGAAACACACAGCTGCAGTTGCCCAAAAGAGTAATTCACAACAGGTGAAATCAGACTATGCTCAGGCATGCTACATTCAAGGATGAAAGGAAGCAGAGAAGAAGCCTGATGATGAAGACAGCTCAAGCCTAATGGTAGAACACTAGACTAGAACTGGGTAAAATGAATATTCTGATTTCTGGTTTTATGTCCCACAATTGAGTCATGTATAAACACAGGAATAGGTCAGGAATATCCAGAGAGAAGACAAAATCTAAGAAAAGCAGTTTGTGAGATTAGAGGAAGAATAAAGACAGGAGACAAGATATAGGATACAGACTATTAGCGGACATACAGCAAAAGTGAAAAATCAGAGGTCTGAGCAGGGGAGAGTAGCAGAGAAAGGTCAGGGGAGCAATGGCACCATCCCAGAGGGCAAGGGGACAGGAAAAAGGTTTGCTTTTGGTTGTCACAATATCCTACTCCTCATTGAGGAGAAAACACAAGAAAGAACAGAAACATCTTTTGACGCCCTTTTCTCACACATTAGATAAGTGATAACTACATTCAAAGGATGCCCTAAGAATAAAGGGAAGCCACTTGACTGCTGCCCAGCTCTTCCCAATGCTTCAAGTATAACACCCCAAAAAACAAACCACAAGAGAGAGCACAGCTGCCATTAGCAGATGCCTATTTACAACTCTGCATAGGTCCAGACCTCAAGCTATCAGAGGTTAGTTTTAAACAGAGCCTTGGGGCAGGATTTAACTGTTGTGGTTTAGATAGTCAGTCTGAGAAAGTCATCCTAAGCACTCTGTGTAACCAAGTCAAAGAAAGGAACCTTGGCACAGGGATTAATTTCACCCCAACACAGAACAGAACTGGTAATTGACTCTGGAGGTACCTACTCATTACCTAGTATCACTACCTCAGCCTTGCAGGCATGTACAGTTAGGTGAGGGGTGTCCCATCATTGCTAATTAGCTAAGTCAATCTACAGGAGGGCTAACAGCAGCCTGGTTTCCTGCTGCAGTCACATATTAGCCTCCCTTTCTCTGTACTGTCACCAAAGGCCAGCTGATCCCAGCTAGCACAGGCTGCTATTCCAGCAGAAAGATATTCCTCTGCTTGTAATGTTTGAGTTGATTTAATTCCTTGGTTCCTGGTGATGATAAAATGGGCGTAATTCCTGTGAAAAATGATGCCACCTAAGGAAAGGAAAGGAATGCCCTTGGCAGTAGCTGAGATGATCTTCAGTGTCTTACAAAACTGTGCCATTGCATGCCAGCAGCATACAGAAAACAGGAAGATGTATAACTGAAAGAATTCAAGGGACTAAATTGCCAGAAAAACAAACAAATAAACAAACAAGAACAAAATAACCCACAAAAAAACCAACAGAAACCTCAAAACAAAACAACAAACAACACAAACAAAAAAGCACACACACAAAAAAATCCACCAAAACCCCTAAAAACAATATTAAAAATATATAAAAACAACTCATCACATAATTAGAGTGGGAACATTTTAAAAGAATGAAAGATATGGCAACATACCAGGCTGCAATGGATAATAATAACCAGCAAAAAATACAGAACATAGGAAATGCAACAACATCAGGCATTTTGAAATAGCATGCAAGCCACCAAGAGTTATGGAAGGGATCCAAGAGTGTTATCCTCAAATGACAAGGACATATTTCTTGGAGCGATATCCTCAATGTAACAAAATACTGTGGTACATAAGCATTCATGATCAAAATCTTGCATTTGAACTGGGGCAGTGTCAATGCTATTTCAAAAAAAAGGCTTTTTACTTTCAGGCTGAGAGACCAACTAACACTCTACATGTGATCCAATGTGATTCTACATGTGACTACATCAGTGGATAAGGGAAGGGCTACAGATGTCATTTATCTCATCTTCTGCAAAGCCTTTGGCATGCCCCACATCTTCTCTCTAAAATGGAGAGAGATGATGATTTGATGGGTAGAGTGTTAGATGGACAAGAAAGTGGTTGAATAATCATGTCTTGAGGGTAGTGGTCAACAGCTCAGTGTTCTAATAGACATCAGTGATAAGTGGTGTCCCTCAGGGGTCTGTGTTGGAATCAGTGTAATTAATATAATCCTTAATAACGTGGATGAAGGGATCAAGTGCACCCTCAGCAAATTTGCAGATGACATGAAACCGAGTGGTGCAGTGACACTCCTGAAGGACAGGATGCCATCCAGAGGGACCTGGACACGCTGGAGAAGTGGCCCATGGGAATCCAGTGAGGTTTAACAAGACCAAGTGCAAGGTGCTGCACCTGGGTCAGGGCAACCCCTGGTATCAACACAGGCTGGGGATGAACAGCTCCAGAGCAGCCCTGCTCAGGAGGATTTGGGGGTGCAGGGGGGTGAGAGGCTGGACATGACCCAGCCACTGTCCTTGCAGCCTGGAGAGCCAAATGTGCCCTGGGCTGCATCAAAGGCAGCGTGGGCAGAGGTGAGGGAGGGCATTCTGCCCCTCTGCTCTGCCCTGGTGAGACCCCACCTGCAGGGCTGCATCAGCTCTGGGGTCCCAGCACAGGAAGGACATGGATCTGTTGGAGTGAGTCCAGAAGAGGCCACAAAGATGATCAGAGGGATGGAGCAGCTGTCCTACAAGGAAATGCTGAGATATTTGGGATTCCTGGAAAAGAGAAGGCTTCAGAGTCATATAATTGCAGCCTTCCAGTACCTAAAGGGAGTCTAAAAGAAAATGTGGAAAGACTTTTTACAAGAGCATATAGTGACAGGACCATAGTGAACGGGTTCAAGCTGAAAGTAGGTTTAGATTAGATACTGAGAAGATATTCTTTACTATGAGAGTGGTGAAGCTCTGGAACAAGGCTGCCCAGGGAAGTTGTGGATGGCCCCAGCCCTGAAAGTGTCCAAGGCCAGATTGGCTGAGGCTTTGAGCAACCTGTTCTAGTGAACAATGCCCCTGTCCATGGCAGGGGGGTTGGAACTAGATGAGTGTAAAGGTCCCTTCCAATCCAGGACATTCTATGATTCTACAATATCTTCACTGGACAAGTGGCAGGTGTTCCTGGTAGCAACAGTACTACCCAATACACTTTTATTCTTAGAGCTCTGTCGCACCTTTCCAAATGCAGATAAGGGAAAGAAGGCAAAACAAAGGGGAACTTATCAAAACAGCTGCCCACATTAATATAAAATATATGGTTGGTACACAGAAATGGTTGTAGAAGCAAAATGCAATGGGACAATAAACAGGTTTCTATGCATCTCATGGGACTCAGTTGAAGCACACACAAAGGCACTAAATTCCTGCACATAACTAGACATTACAAAGTTCTAAGAAGTCAAAGTATTCTTACACTAGTATGCTGAAGCAGACTTTCACTAATCAGTCTATATCATTGGCAATAGTCATGACCCAATGTAAAAGCTATTGCCAAAAAAGAACTCAGATGAAATATCTTTCAGTGACAAAACCTCCCAGAGCAGCTCTTACACACACCACAACACATGCACTCAAAATACTTTACCATGTACAATGCACTGGTTGAAAAACATTTTTAAAATTTGAGAAGGAGTACAAGGGATTGCACACACTTTGAGATTCTCTCATCTCATTTTGAAAAAGGAATATGAATTCAGAAGGAAACAGAATGTGTAGAACCCAATTTGCAAGCAAGTTTGTTTATCTGAATTCATATAAGGTGAAGGTGTTATTTCCCTTAACTGTATACTGTGATGCTTCTGCTACCAAAAGATGAGGATGGTATTCTTGGGGATGATCAGCCCCTTTGAATTTTTTTCATTGAAGTCCTTCCATCTGAGCAACTGCCCAGAGAGATTTCTGTATTTTAATAATGTACATTTCTAGGGAATAATATAACAACCTATGTTAAGTAAGTGATAACTGCCAGCATTTCCACCTGCTTTGGTACTCAGCAAATTTCTCTAACAATAGCAGCAGATGTACCTTTCACACAGCTAGAATATGACCAGAGGGCAGCTGTGCACCAATTAAGAAGCTGCAGAACAGCTAAGCAGTGATCACTTAAACCTCCACATTTGTCTGCTCAGAATTTATAGGGCACTTGCAGGAGGAAAAACTAATGCTACTGTTCTGATTGTGCACTTACCAGTAAAGTAAAAGGCTTCAGTGGTGTTAAAGAGCACACTGACCTGAAATCCCAACATCTGCTAGTTGACTTAAGAAAATGAACAATGAAAACAAAACCAAGACTTGCTACAGTTAGTCAGTGCTGCCAAAAAGATACAGAGGCATCAGTTCTATATATAACAGAAAGTCTATGTACTCAGCACTGTAGTTTCAATGTTTAAAGTCATCTTCCCTAAAACCAAGGAAGAGGAACAACGTAATCACTTGTACATTAAGCACAAACAGGCAAATGCACATTTAAATACAGAGTTGATTAGGGGGCAGTCTGTCAGATGTGGTGGATTGGCCTTGGCTGGATGCCAGCTGCCCACCAAGCCACTCTGTGGGCTTTGTATGACACTCATAGAAGTAGAGAATTACAATAGAGACTTCTTGACACTCCACAATTACATAACAGGCAATTCCAACATATCATATCATGCATCATATCATATCATGGCCTAGGTTGGAAGGGAGCATAAAGATCATCTGGTTCCAAGCTCTTTGCCATGGGCAGGGACCTTCCAGTAGACTAGGTTGCTCAGAGCTCCAACCTGGCCTTGAACACTTCCAGGGATGGGCACCCACAACTTCTCTGGGCAGCCAGGTCCAGTGCCACACAGTAAAGAATATTTTTCTACTATCTAATTTAAACTTGCCTTCTTTCAGTTTGAAGTAATTTCCTCCTATCCTGTCACTGCAGGCCTTTGTAAAAAGTCCTCTTCCCTCTTTCCTGTAAGTTCCCTCCAGGTACTGGAAGGCTGCAATTAGGTCACCGCAAGGCCCTCTCTTCTGGCTGAACAAACCAAATTCATGAAGATATTAAACAGCAAAGGAAGATAACCTCCAATAAAGAGTTTTTTCAGCATGGCTCTCACTGCATCATCTCACTTAATCTCTACATTAGCTTTAAACTGCAAGTTCATTGCACAGCTAGAGGAACACTGCAAGTGCTCCTGTACGTGCTGCTGACAGATCCAGCACCCTGGAGTCACCTCAGCAGGTGCCATCAGTCCTTCTCTTACTCTTCCACATGTTCTCAGTATCTGTTTCCTTAACATTTCTTGCACATAACTCTACTCCAGTGAGCTGTCGGAAACCTGTTTTCTTAACACCATTCTAACAAGAAAGCTCATTGATACACATTTTTCTTTTCCTATTTTATAAGGGTTTTTTTTTTCTTTTTTTTTTCCATTTCCTGTGCTAGGCCTTCATTAGATTCTTGTCTGGTGTTTTTAATTGATTGGCTATTATTGGTCTGCCATCTAACAATGCCAGTTCTTTCATATCAATTTTCTTAAAGCTCTTTGTTTTAATTCCCAAAAATTACAAAATCTCTTACAAAACTTTCTCTGATGATAATTAAAAATTCTATATATAAGTAGAACTAAAATTATACAATCACTTATATAATTTTGTCCTTCCAAAAAGAAGACTGACCCTGGCATTCAACATCTCATCCATGGTCTCTTGGAGGCCCATAGACAATTTCTAAAGAGTCCACTAAAGATTAATAAATGCATGCCTACTGTCAGATTCAATTCAAAGTGTCAATATCTGCTAAAATCATCAGCACCACCACAGGAGATTTTGGGGTGGTCCACACCTAAGCCTGAAAATCACTGAAATTAAACAGAAAATCCAGAGTACTGTCTGTAGGAGTTGTTGTTGTTGTTATTTATGCTTATTCTGCAATTACCAAACAGGACAAAAAAAAAAAAATCACAGAGAGTCATGCTTAAGACCAAAGACAGGCACCAGGAATTTAAGCACATCTGTGGATCCAGCTTCATTCTTCAAGATCCCTATTCAAAGAACAGCCAAAGCTGAAGCAATTCTCTTTCCACTCTCCATTCCTTCCCCCCATTTTTCACCCCTACACCTCCAAGTGAGAGCTGCTCAAGTTCACCACTGGCAACATTACCTCTGAATCTCTCTGTGGCCTCACCCCATGTTCAAACAAGGCATCTGAAACCATAGCCTAACAATCCAGCCACCTTAAGAGGTAGAAGGTTCGTGTGGTTTTGCTGGAAAACTTGGGTGTCTAAGCTTTTCTTACTGCACAGACCAGAGATTGTCAACTTCTTGCCTGAGGAGAATAACAAGACACTCTTCTCCCACCTAGCACATTTCCATCAAGGAAACGTATCCAAAATCATTCACTCTCCTGAAAATTACCATGCTGGTTAGTTACACAGCACAGCAAATTACCATGTTGGTTAGTTACAAGGGCACACTTCCAGCAGATGGGAGGTGGAGGTGTGGAACAGTGCAATGAGCTGCATTTAGACCCTAATTCCCAGGTAAGTGGTCCCAGACAGAAGGTTGTTATGTGACAGCTGGGTAACAGCAGTCTATTTTTCAAAGAGAATTGTAGAAAACACTTTTCTGGGAGCCTTTTTTTCAAAATCTCCATGCCTGAAGGACGACTCAGCACACAAATTCAAGGTAAGCTTCCACCTTTCAGAAGTGTAGTTCTTGAAGCATTTGGCATTAAAGATGGTGAATTGATCCACTTCCACATCCAGCAGAGAGAGTAGTGTAGCACCTCTCACAAGCAATTCTCAGATGGTTACTGTGGCCATCACACACTTGTCTGACTGTGGTGAGTCACTTTCTTCAGCACTTAGCCCTCCTCCACTCACTCCATATTGCACATAAGAATAGCCAGTTCTTGGTTTGGAGTCTGGTATCCAGCTTGCAGCACTGTGAAACTATTTATTCATGTCTATGTTTCATTCAAGGGCTGTTGGAATAGATCTTTAAAAGTCCTTCCCAACCCAAACCATTCTATGATGCAGTGCAGAAGAAAACCGATATAAACCCTATAACTCCTCACCATTTGTCATACTGCTCTATCCTGGCCTCCAGGACACTTTATGGATCTCCTAACCTATCTTCTGATAAACTTTTGAGGGGGCAGCTTCCAAACAGTTCCAGAAGCTAAGGATCCTTGGATCCTATGGAAAAATTAAGGGACTGGTGCACTGATGAAGTGCTCAAGCAGACCACCTTCTGTTCTTTTCTTGCCTACGGATGTCTTACACAACTACGTTCAAATGACCCAGGACTAGATTTTTCTGAAGAGACAATTAGATGGGTGAGATGACACCTTGCTGGATTTTCAAAACCACCTCTTTCTAAAGCTTCAGGCTCCTAGAAGATTGTTTTACCCTTGACTTAAGAGTTCTTAAAAGATATTAAAATCCAGCCATACTCCCTTGCATTTTTCAATTCCAAATATATAAAATGGAACTCTTTTAGAAAAAAAGTTGGCAGAAGCATTAACAAAGCCTTAGGAATGTTACTAAATAGTCTCTCCCTTGTACAGGTGTTTGCCTGGCTAAAAATATCAAGAGGCTTAAATCTGCTGACACTCTCTTGAAGGGTCCTACTCTCATGGCTGAAAACCAGGATGGCCTGTGGCTCATGTGCAAACCAGAAGAAAACACTCAAATTCTAAGAAGCTGCCAACTCTTTATCAACCAGCTGATGCCTTACGAGCCCAGTCTGTGCCTCTTTCATGAGACTAACATTTTGCAAAATACATCCTAATACTCCTTTCATCAAGGGAAATTAAAATAGCGAGACCCTGGCCACACAGCCTTACGGGAAGCATGGTTCAGCTGTGAAGTTCAGCCAGTAGTGAAATGCAGTGCAAAGCACAAACTACACTTCCCAAGAGACACCATGAGAATATTTTTGGCTAAACTCTCCTGGTTTTCAGCCAAAATAATTTGACAAAAGAACTGAACTATCCCAGAAAACTGACACTTTTCTTTAAAAAGCTACTCTGCCAAAAGTCTTCCTACTTCAAAAGGATTCTGGTTCAAGAATTTTTGGACAGCCCTAGAGATGACTAAAAGGAGCTTTAGAAACAGTGCAAAATCACTCAAAATAATCAGAAAAAATAGCCTTGAACATAACATACACTTAGAAATTACACAGTAGATTTCTGCTGCTTCCACAGTGAAATTCTCTGTTGACTGTATGACTATGCCATGTTTAAAATGCTGTTTTGACTATGAACTTAACTTACACAGTTTCTTTCATGTATTAACTAAAACAATAATTTCATTTTAACAGATACATCTTAAGAATTTTATGAAAGACAATACAAACACTTTTAAAAGGAATACTCAGCTTGAAAGTCTTACTTCTTGTCTGCAACACTGGCACACCTTATTTATGCTGCATCAGTAACATACTAAAATTTTTGGCATAGTATCATTGCATGACCTTCAAATCAGTGTCTGTTTTATATTTTCTGATCACTATAATGCCTTAAATATTCCTGATCATGTAAACAACCACATGGATATGAAATACAAAGATCTCAGCTACAGAGAGGAAAACACAGGGCAACAGTTTTTACATTTGACACATTTTAAAAATCTTTCAATACCCAAGAATCAGTGTATTGATTTTGCACCAATAAACAAAGTCTTAGTATTTCCAGTCCAGTTGCTCTGTTTCACTGTATGACAAGTAACATTAGTTATTTCAGTTCTCCACAGTGATTTGATTTTGCTAGAAAACAATACCCCTCCAAAATTTCACTACCTATACTGAACACATAAGTATGCACAGAGGCCAGAATGGAAACTTGCAAGTCCCTTATGCATGCTGATTTTCATAGCTCATGACTGAAAAACAGTCATGTGCCCTACCGCTTATTGAACTATGACTTACTCTCATATTCCTGCTCACTTGGACCAAGATTTTGTATCATTATACATCTTTATATCACACTAAGCATTTCTGCATGGTTTTACTCCCTACATGATTTGGTTTTTACCAAGATTGCTCTTAATTATCCAGCGGTATAATTCCAGCCCTTACTGGACTTTTTGTCATATGTTTCACTTCTGCAATGCCAGTCTTCATTCTCTTCTTTGCAGTTGTACTAAAAGACCACTTTTAAAGTGAAAAACACAGACAACTGCCTGTGTCTGTTACCAGGAATTACAACTCAAGAATGAAGTAAAATAAGTTTCAATTGTAGGAGAAGTTAAAATTCATATTCTGTTTTGTCCTTCCCTGCTAAAAGGAAAGCGAGCTCTTCCAATGGCATTTGCACATCTTAAATACAACCCCCCGCTAAACCAAACTGGCATTCAGTGATCTATCCCACATGGGTACTTCTCTAAAGAAAGGTCCAATGTTATCCAATAGACTCAAGTGAGCTCTTTTTTCCTTTACCTTCCCCGACTACTTAGGGATTGTCAATCATATTTTGCCATATACAAAGCAGCCCCCTAACAAACACCCAGACTTTTTCCTCTACATATTTTTACAGAGTGGAAGCATAAAAGTCTCTTACCTTATGGCTGCTGAGAGAATGGGAACTGCACAATGCTCTGTGCCTGCAGGGACACTGCACAGATGAACCTCATTGCTGCTGTTTACAGAAGTCTGACAGTTTTTAATTTGAAAAGAGGTTGTCTTTTGCTTTTCGACAGTTCAACAAATCAGACAAAACAGTTGCAAGTGTTATCTGTAAACAGCTTCCTGTTTGAAATAGATCAGCTGTCCTGAAGGACAATAATTAGGGAAGAAGTGTGGGAAAACTGAAGAGGTCCATGATGTAAGCTTTTTATTTTGGGAATGTACTTTTTTGGGAATGCACACTTAGTTTCCCCTCCTCCTCTCTAGCAGAGAACCCCTTTTTAACCATTTACATCTATTCAACTCTAAGCCATGCACGCACACTGCCCCAGCACAAGACTTTTCTTGCCTTGCTTCAGCGGATATGAAAACACATGAAATGCAACGCTGAATGTGACCATCTTGTGTGGATAATTAACACACTCTTCCCTTGCTGAAATTCTCTCTTTTCTTGCAATTGGCTGCAGCATTCTTGACTTGAGTAAAATATGCAACTATTTCAGAGCCATGTGTAACACCCCACAACAATGTAAATGCTGAATTATCTACATGGCAGGCATCTTCATGAAATTTTGTGGATTTTTGTTAAATACCTTTTGACACAACTTTAGTGCTATTTCACTATAGCTTCTAAATAATTGTACAACTCTGGTTTTTACCTTAAACAGATAGACTAGTGTGAGGCCTGGATAAACCACAGTACTCCACATACATTTATGCTGGAAAAAACCTGGGGCCGGCTGATTCTGGGAAGTGGCATTTTGAGAACAGCCCCCTAATTTACAGCAGTTCATACTTCAACAGATATAAACAGCTTCACTCTCACTTTCCAGGGCAAATAGACAGTACCACTTGTGACTCTATCAATTAATACCCTCTGATGAACAGCTGCTGTATTTGTAACTATATCTCTGATAGATACAAAAAAATTTCTTGTGAATCATGTGTCCCAATCCATCTCGTGCCACTGTTCCCTCCTCCCAGTTCTTCCAGGTAATGTTTGAAGGGTCATGCTATAAGGAAGCACCCCAATACGTGATCTGTTACTGGAAAACCAGGACAGGAGCTAAGGGCAGTAGTGGGAGGCTCCTTTCCATCTTCCACAGTCCCAAGATCAGGAAAGTATCAGAACACAGAAAAGCTTTTATACTGAGGGGTTAGAGAAAACTACAATAGAATCATCTGTGTGTTCACTTCTTTATCACTTTTCAGATCTCTTTTGAGGTGTAGGCCCACTCCATTGAGAATTTTGTGCTGTGGTGGGGCTTGCAGTACAAGCTGATGACACGCTACTGATGCACTCTCTTCCTGCTTCACTCTTGACATTACATATCCTTTCTCCCAGCAAATGTCTCCCTAAGCCTGGGGTGTGCGGCCTTCTTGCCCATGACAGCTCCTGTTTTGTTAGTCCACAGCACAGCACACACTGACCAGCTTTAATGGCAAGGACAAAAACAGGTACAAAAAGAGGTAGCGATGCCTCATACTCAGGACTCCCTCTGGACTACCTGCATACAGATTTCCATGTTGGACTGGAACGTAGCTATCCTCCTCTGCTGCTATGGACTCCAGGACTTGAACATACACCAAACAGTCATGAAAAGTTAAGAGCCAGTGATCATTTCCTTGATAGATATACCTCAGTAAAGAAAGGGCAAAATGGTAGAACATGAACGTAATTGTCTAAGGACCATGCAGCTCTAATTTTAAAGTTCTTTTTTTTATGCATGCAGTCCCCATCAGTTCAGTGGGAGCAGAAGGCAATTAGCAGGAGTGGGCCCTTGCAGCAGCCTGTCGGCAGAAACTTGCCAAGACAAACATTTTATGTAAAGAATGCAGCAAAGTGACTGTAGTCCAAGCCTTTGAAGATCATATTACCATGGCAAAGACAACTCCATTTACATACATATCTACTCTCCCTGTAAACACAGGCAAATAACTTAGAGGCCAGAAACAGAATTCAATTGAGAAACAGCCATTCAGGGAAAGTTAGTAGAAAAGGTAGGACTCAACACCGGGGAAGCAGAAGTGAAAACAAACATAAATGACCAGAGTTCAAAAGGAAAGGGCAAACACTATAAATGCAGTGAAAATGCTTTCTCTAGGAAAAGGAAGAATAAGCAAGCACATGGTTTTCTTTCACATGAGAGAAAGGCATACTCCCCATACAGAAGGGCATAATTAAACTTTTCCCACCCCAAAAACCAACTGGAAACTGTGTAGCCATATTGGTGCATCATCTAAATCAGGCTAATATGTGCAAACTGGAGTACTGATGCACAGACCATGTGGGAGTAGCTTAAGTCATCACCAGGTCACAATAGCTGCTGATTATTAAGTTCTTTATTATGTTAACATGCCTGTCCAGAACACTGTAGCACTTCAAGAGCTGATTCCCAAGTCTTTCAGCCATCCTTGCTGGACAGACAGGAAGCCTTCAGAAGCCACAGTACACGACTACAGGGAGGAACAAGGAGCTCGTGGACAAACTGAAACACAGAAAGGAAGCCTGAAGAGGGTGGAAGCAAGAATGGGAGCTGGGAGGAATAGATTGTCTGAGCAACGAGAGATCATGTTAGGAAAGCTAACAGGCCCTGAAAGAATTAAATCTGGCCAGGGATATCAATGGCAACAATAAAAGCTTCTTTAGGTACATCAGTAATAAAAGGAAGACTGAGGAAAATGTGCATCCTCTCTGCAAGGAAACAGGACAGACATTTGATGTGCTCAAGAGATGGACCTGTACAAACCTCATGAAGTTCAACACCAAGTGCAAGATCCTGCACCTGGGTTGGGGCAGCCCCAAGCATCAACACAGACTGGGCAGAGGGTGCATCAAGAACAGCTCTGAGAAGAACTTGTTGGCTGATGAGAAGCTCAACATGAGCCAGCCCTGTGTCCTTGCAGCCCAGAAATCTAACTACATCCTGGCCTGCATCAAAAGCAGCATGGCCAACAGGCTGAGGGAAGTAATTCTGTTCCCCTACTCCTCTCTCATGAGAGCCCACCTGCTGTGCTGCATCCAGCTCTGAGATTCCCAGTGTAAGAAAAACGTAGAGCTGCTGGAATGAGTCCAGAGGAGCAATAATGAACATGATCAGAGCTGGACTGGAGAACCTTTCTAATGAACACAGGCTGAAAGGGTCAGGCTTCTTCAGCCTGGAGAAGGCTCCTGAGACCTTAGAGCACCTTCCATTACCTAAAGGGGGGTTGGGCTAAAAGAAAACCGGAGAGGGACTTTTTATAAGGACGTGAAGTGATAGGGCAAGACAGAAAGGCTGAAAGAAGGCAGGTTTATATTAGATTCTATGAATTCTTTACTGTGAGACTGGTGAGACACTGGAACAGGTTTCTCAGGGAAGTTACGGATGCCCCATTTCTGGAGATGCTTAAGGACAGGTTGTATGGATAACAACCTTATCTAGAGGAAGGTGTGCCTGCCTACAGCAGTGGGGGGACCAGAGTAGATCATCCTTAAGATCCCTTGAAACCCAAACCATTCTATGTTTCTATACAGCAAGACACCAGTTAGGCCAGCTACCTCAGCTTAACTCACTACACAACTTTTCCTTAGCCTTTAAATTCAGGTTAAACACCACATTGACACAACTACAAGTAGAATTCTTGGATTCAAACCAAACTAAAACGATGCGGATAAAATCCAACTGGTTGTAAAAGGACAATAAATTTTTTTTAGAAAACAGGAAAAAAATGCTAATACATTTTAAGAGCATCCAGGAAAAAAATTTCTACACTTTGCACAGTCAGTTGGCATCATCTGTAAGAGGATTAAGCACAATACCTATTTAAAACCAAAATGTTTATTTAAAAATCTTAGGAGATGATGAAAAGGCCCTGATTCTCCCTTTGGTTTAGCAAAGCATCCAAGGGTATCAGCATTTCCCAATCAGATTTTTCCAAAGGATGAAAATTTCCAATACCCAAACTCTTTAAGAAATCAGTATCTGAGCTCAATTGCCAAAGCTCAGTTTATTGCAGGCCATCACAAATGCTGTTCTAGTTATTGAAAGTAAAAGATGCCTCACTAACCAGCCCTTATTAGGTCTCCCAGGGCACTGCCACGGGACTCCAAAAAGTGGCAAGGAGATGCAGCAGTCACAGGGCTCCTCCATGTACAGACATGCACACAAGCACACCAAGTACCCTCCTCTGCTCTCAGGGCAGCACAGTGATGTGTCCCATTCCCTTTGCTTCACATAACAGTATGTGTTTAGCTAAGAAAATAGGAAACAACTTTATTAAGTGTTAAGACAATCCTGGCCACATCAGTACAGGATTAGCTTTATTTGCAACTGTGTAAAACGTGGCCTTCTACTTCATCAGTGATGTTGAACTTTTTTTTTTTTTGGTATAAAAATTTATAAGCAGCATTCACTGCAACAATTGTGCTTTTTCTGTTTGTCACCTCTAAAACTGAAATAATCTTAGTGCTATTTTTGCTGCTCCAGGGGCAGATCACAACCAAGCCACACAGGCTAACTTGATAGGCAATAATTAAAAATGTTAGCTATTTATAATTTAGCAACATCAAGTAGCAACTGCATGACACTAAGCTTAACAATTATTTTCCTGAAAACAAGAGTAACTGGAAGCTAGACGAGGGGATACATGAACTCACAGATTTCACAAAACCAACAAACTTTCTCCTCTTGATGGCAATACATAAATAAGGTCCTTTACTTGTGTCTCTAGGGAACACATACAGTACACAGATGTTCATGTCAGCAGGGTTTTCACAGGAGCACCCTCAAGGCAGGCAGCAAGAGGCAGGGCAAAGGCACTCCTTAAGCAGTGAATTCTTCACAATGATCAGTGCTGCAGTCAGCCCCTACTGGAGACAAGGAAACACACCCTCCCTCAGCCTGACCATCAGCTTTCATTTTATGAGTCTTCATAACTTTCTGCAATCAACACCTTTTTTTGTGCCATTCTCATAAAGATATAGTGGCCTAGGATAGCACATCCCACAAACTGGAAAAGGTCTAGCTTTTCAGTATTGCTCTCATCTTCAGATGTAATTGAGAATCAAACTCAGGCCTCCCACTTGGAAAATTCAGGAAAAGCAGAGAAATAGGAAATAGATTATTTCAGTCCACAAGGCAGGAGTGAAAGAATTTCCTTTGAACACTGCTTGGCATGAGATCACTACACTGAAACTCACCTGTTATTCCCACTTACACCCAAGAGGGGCTACTCAGACATGATGTTATCATGTATCCAGTTACCCTGTTTTAATACTAGATAGCTCAAGCATTTACCACCCAAAACTTCAAGCAAGTTCTGTTACACTAGAATTGTGACACATCTACACACCTTTTGAAAGAAAAATCACCAGGGATCAGCCTTCTTCACAGGCAAAAATACTTGAAGACACTGTGAAAGGATTCATATGAAATAAACAATTGAAGCTTTAAGATCAGGTCAAAGTCTCAAGACCACTTAACAGACATAAAGGCCTTGCTTCTCATTTGGAGCTGCTACAGGAAAGAACTTCAGTATATGGCTGTCTCTCCACACTTACACCACCTCCACACTACTGCTGCAGAATAGAATACCCCACCACTTTTTCACCCGGAGCAGCTGATAAAACTCGTGATCAATCACATGTTCAGAGTTCAACTGTGCCAGTACATAAAAGGTATAGGAAAAGTCTAGCATCATCTCTCATGGAGTTTGCTTAGGTTAAGGTAACATTTGACACCAGCATTCCAGCAGCCTCATTAGCACTTGACCAGATGGCATCAAACTGACTTTCCAGATTGCAGGCATGCATTTAGTGTGCTTGGCAAGGGACAGAGGGAGCTGTCTGACTGTATCACTGACACAAACACACAAGGGAGTTTGTAAATAAAGGTAAACTAAGACTAAAGTCTTTTGCAAACACACAACCTTGTACTTATATGCCACAAAAATTCATCCTCCCTCGTAGCTTAGTTGATGTAAAAACCATAGAGCTTTGACAACATTATCCTTTTCCTCAAAGAATTTGCTTATGGGACCATTGTGAGCCTTTGCATATCATATAGTTCAAGAGGGCTTGCAACAAGAGCCAAGAAAAATCTATAGCCAGCTGGCAATGCCTGGGAACATTTGCAATCTTTATGTTCAGTTTACTGGATTTCTCCTCCCCCGCTTACCCCCTCCCAGTGCTTCAAAAGAAACTCAACTGACATTTTTGTTACTATGAAGAGATGAAACCTGAGTTACATTTCCCTACAAAACAGGAAATGCTGTCTAGCAAAGCCTGCTGAGGATCACCTCTCCTTGCAGAGGTTACACAGCCCCAGCAGACTCACCTGCCTCTAACTAAAGGTAGTTAACATCTGGCAAATCTCCAAATACTCCCCAAGCTGCTTCTTCAGCCCACACCAGCTAAGGTCTATTTGCACAGGCTGCCATCTGTGACTGTTTTAGTGGAAAGCTTAGTAATGTGTCTGACTCAAGACCATATTTTTGGGGGACTAGACAAGGTGGCATTTCCAATCTGAATAAACCCATTTTTGCAATGAAAACTTGAATTCAAAAGTTATGGCTCCTCTACTGTAAGATCTCTTACAATTATTCTCCACACAAGCAGACAGGATTTGGGGTTATTATATACCTACAACTCCTCTCATCTAATTCTAAGGGAAGCTGATGCCTTCACTTCTGGTGAATCATTCAAGATGAACAATAAATACTCAAGGAATAAATAAGGAATTAAGTTATCCTCCAGACAGAAGTTTGAAAAGGAGAGACAAAAGCCTTAAGGCAAACAAACTTCTTCAAAGATACAGCCTGCTTTTTGTGCAAATACTCAAGTCAAAAAGTAACAGGAAATAACTACTAATTGCAACAGGGCACATTTTCCTTCTCTTTGCATTTTCAGCAGTGACAGCACAGGGCTATCTGTCCTGCCCTACTATGTCATGCCATAACTTTTAAAGTCTTCAATTTTTCAATGCAAGAACAATGCAGACTTGTTTTAACCTTTTATCTCTCCAAGAAGAGGTGTCAAATGGGAAGCAACTGAAACTACTGGAAATGGAAAAAGGAAGTAAAGGTACAAAGACCCTGTGAGTGGCACTTGTCCTCCATCTACTCTCAGGTAGGAAAATTCAAGTTATAAAAAGTTCCTGTCACAAAACTTGCTCCCAGGTTAGCTCTCCACTTATAGACTGACTCCAAAATTAGTTGTCTTTTACTGTATTAAACCCTTACTCCTAATACTGTATTTAGTACAATCAAGTACTAAATCCATATAATTTGCTGAGAACACTCCCTTCTGAGCTTGTGGAAAGTGTTTTTAACACAGATACTGAAGTAAAAAAATGAGGTGTTTCTGAGACACTATCAGTCTTCAGATGCTAAAACATCTAGTCCTTCCCCACCTCTCCTGTATCACCAAGAATGTACAGAACCATCTTAAATCATCTAAAAAAAAAACCCCACAACCTAAACATTTCTTGAAAGCAAGATCAATACCTAAAAAACCTGTCATTTTTGTCCAGTGATGTAATCAGGCACTCAGAAGTAACAATTCCTTTCTATTTCAGTCTGAGAGAGGTGAGAAGTTACAGAGCCTGCCTTTAGGTAAGAACTGGTAAGAAATTTTGCCATTTAGAGCAAGTTAAGTTACCTCAAAATTAACCTATACTTCCCCCAACCTATTTCCTAAGAATTCAAACCCCTTATCCAGATGTCATTTCTACATATTTTATGAGTCACACACCACCTGTTAGATCTTTCAGTGTCAGGAACACGTAGGTCTCCAACTGGATCTTGTGTGCAAAACTCAAAAGTTCCACTGCTCTACAGTAATTCTCCGTATTTCCCCCATAAGGTGAGATCTGGAATACTTAGGTTTTTGACAAATTCTTTTTGCAAACTCTGGACTCTTTTATCCAGTTGTGTTGCAACAGTGACATGAAAAACCTGAGGGCTACGATTAAAATACTGGCGACTTAATACTTTGATTCACAGGTATCGTTCTCCAGACAGCGGTGAAGTGCCATGAACCCGTTAATCCCCATCCGTGTTTATGGAATTCAAAATTTAAATGAAATTACTCTGTTATATGAACAGTTGTTTATTCAGCCATTTTTTGCATTTTACAGCTGGAATTCTGGAAATTCAAACACCACATCTTTTCCTGTGAGCTTCTTGTACACACCAGAAAATGTTTCCACCTGCAAAGACAAATAAATCTTGCTTATACATGTTGTGTAAACAAGTAACTCTAAGTTAACATACTTTAGGTACTATACTACTTGCCAGTGCATCTTCACTCTGACGCAAATTATTTTCTTCTAGATTAAGGTAGCTGAGGATTTACACAAAAGATACATTTGCTCTAGAGTATTTGGGACCTCTCTGATTTCCAACAATGTGAGACCCTGAGAGCAAACATGAGCCTCCCATTTCCCCCCACCCCCTACTTCACCCCTCCCAGGAAAAACAAAACAAAAAAAAAAAAAAAAAAAACCAAGCGAAGTGCAGGCTTTACTGAGCACATCTGCTAAAGGTCAAAACTAAGTGCTTCACTTGAAAAATAACAAAAAGAAACACAAACAGAACAACCCAACCAACCCATATACATACAAAAAACCCAATAAAACACTGGCTGGTCCCATGAGGGCCTCAATATAACTACTTTATAACCCAGGAGCTTCAGTAAGTTGACCTAGAGCTTTAGTTTGAAACAGTCTTGCCTCTATTTCAGCACCTTACTCCAAATAGAAGCATCTTCACAAGCCACAAGGCAAGTCTTTTGCTGTACCCCTAAACACCTTAGGGACGTCAGAATGTCACCCTCCCCTGCATGAGAAATTAAGTTTTTTTATTTACCTTGTGTTCAACATTGTTCTGTTGTGCTTTGTCCAGGTGGACTTTTATAAGCCTGCTGCCGTCCAGCTTTACACGGATTCTCTTGCCCACGATTTCACTTGGGAAGACGAGGTCCTCAAGAATAGCATCGTGCACTGCGGTAAGTGTACGGCTGAAATGGCACATTTACATCGTTAAAACACACCCTCTTGAAAATGCTCCAGCTTGACAAGGCTTAAATATCCCATAGAATGCTTTGGCTGAAAATTCAGTGTCCTTTTTTTTCGATTTAACGCCACAGTGTGACAATACAACACTATCACAGGGCATGCAAAAAGAAAAGCTAAATTCTACAGAGTGCAGAAACTTAATGACCGCACAAGAAAAAGCAGCCAGGCTTCTGACCTTTCAGATGACACATTTTTTGCGGCAACAGCCCTGAAACATTCTTCTGCTACTACACATTTAATAAATATTTAAATCAGTACCAAATTGCTCCATCTGCAACTCTGTCAGAGACACTGACTGGAAGAGTTTAAGTATGTAAGTATCCTCAGCTTCACAGAGTACACATTCATGGGAGACCCAATTTTGGAAACAGTTGTTTCTTCATCTGCCTAAACCCAAGCAGCTTAGAAGACCAATGTAATAAAGAAAAAGACTAGCTAGTCAATTGAGTCCATGCTTAGAAGACTGTTTGAAATCTACCTGCATGCTCCTGAAGCGTGCAGAAGTGAGCCAGTGTGAGAAAAGGTGGCCCAGGTTATTTTACATGAGTCTAGAGGATTAGTAATTCTCCTGATCCACAGCACCCAACCTGCAGTTGCAGGGCAGTATCACCATTAACCAACACCTGTGTGTACAGCAGCACTTCACACCTGCTGAGACTGGCATAGCTAAGAGACACAGACAACAACAGAGCAGCCTGACCTCATCTCAGGCTCAGACAGGGGCAATCCTGCACACCTGCCTTCCCTTGTGCAGGAAGTGGCAGTGTGCTACTCACACACAAATGCCAACTTCCCTAACCACTGTGCAGTGCCAGTTTTAATAGAACACAAAGCTCTCCAGAGGTAGGGCTGCAGCTAGATGAGTACTGTGAAACGTACTCTTAAATTCAAGCCTGAAGACTGCAAAATATAGTAACACATGACACTGGTATAATGTTGGGGGGGCAGGGAGAAGCTACAAGACATGCCACATTTCATAAAGAGGACAGACTTTTAAGACAGACTTACATAATGATATAGCAACACACAGGTGAGGCACTGACATCCACAGAGACACAGCAGTGTTGCATGTCTAGCAATCAAGTGACTAGATGAGAGCAGGGAGGCCATTTAACACAAATGACTATACTATTGCTATCAAATTCATATCCAGAGGGACTGGTACTCGTACCTACACCCCTCCTCAGCCACTCTCTCCCTCATTGCATCCCCTTCCAGTGTGCCAGCCTTGACTTCTGCACAGTCTAACATGTGATGTGGAAGAGGCTCTTCCTACAACTTAAAAAAAACATAGTTCTTGTCAGCACACTGTGGTAACAGAGACAGCAATTTGGGGTTCCTTAAACCAGCACTGCTAGCTAAAAATTTGCTACAGCTGTAGCTGGAAATACAAATCGAGTGCCAAGAAATGCAACACAGTGACCAAAGGTGAGCTTTCTACTGAACACTTTAGCAGTCAAATGACAGATACTATTTCAAGAAGTAGGAGAAGGGACAAGACCACCCAGTCACTTGAACAACTTCTTCGAAACTCAACTAACCGTTACTTAACAAAATTATCAGGTACAAAAGAAGGCTGTCATACTGAACCAGTATCATTTACTAACCTCCTCGGACGCTTTTGCTTGTTTTTTGTGCGGCTTTTTCTTGTTGGCTTGGGCAGAATCCTTCTCTGTTAACACAAGAGAAAAACAAGAAGGCATTTCTCAGTATCTGGTGGTTACAATGAACTCAGCACATGCCCAGCACTTGCCCTTCTCACCCCATACTAGAAACCAATGCATGAGAAGCCAAAATGGTAGACTTGCTTAAAGTTACATCAGCATCAGAAACCAGAGAAGTAGAGTTGCCTGCAGAAGGTGAAGCACTGTACTGCTACACTTCTCAATTACTAGTTCTGTATTCAGTGCATTGAGATGAAACATTTGTACTTCATCCCCTCTCCCCAGGAATACAACCACAGTAGTTTACTATGTCTCATTAGCACTGTGAACACACTTCTTTGGGAACAGAAATCCCATGGAATTTTAAACTTCTGTTAGACTGAGCCTCTGGCAAAAATCAGAGTAGTGAGCCCAGTTCCACATCTAGGTGACATCAGGGATTGAAATGCTAGTTTATGAATAAAATCTATTGCACAATACAGATCAAACCCTGGCTTAAATATAACCTGTTCCAAAATTAGGACCTAAATGTTAGGTCAGTAAAACTTATTTTCTACTTCCCTACTACAAGAGTAGATGGTTTAAAGCATTCTAGATGCAGTTTTAGCCACCTACAGTATTTTCTACCATCACATCACAGCTTCTCCATGAGTGTATTCATGATGGGGTTACCATAACCCAAATTGAGTCATGTTTTACTCAAAAGCACATGTACCCTTCTAAAATACAGATTACTGAAATGATAAGGAATTCTCAAGGGATAAAATAATCACAGAATCTTACAAAACCACAGAATATGCTGAGTTGAAAGGACCAGGACCATCGAGTCCAGCTCCTAGCCCTGCACAGAACATCCCCACAGGTCAAACCATGTGCCAGAAAGTATTGCCCAAACACTTCTTGCACTCTGTCAGGCTGGTGCTGTGACCAATTCCCCAGGGGGGCCTGTTCCAGCGTCCAACCACCCTCTAGGTGAAGAACCTTTAGGTGAAGTGAGCCAGAGGCACTTCATTAAAATAAATCTTCTTGGCCATATAAAGATTCAGGGTAAGGTGCTCTAGCTCTTAAAATTGTATTAGAAGTTTTCAGCTAGCTTCAGTTTAACCTAATTCCACTTAGCAGACAGATCCCTAGTTTGTCCAACCCTTAAGTACTGCACAGAGATCCCTCCAACACCTTTTCACCTTTGCTCCTGCCATGTATTTAGAACTTGCCTGAGTTTTTTTCTTCCTTTCCTAGTAACTTGAAGTGCTTAGACTGTCTAAGTGTAGCAAAGTTTCTATCAATATTTGCTCCCTTTTCTTTTAAGCTTTGTGCCAAACTTCTGAAGGAGTAAGAGAGGGCAGAAGAAGAAAGTTATATCCTCCATGAAAGAACTTTGCATCTCACCAAGTTCCCACTGCGGCCAGCTGAAAACAGTTTAGCTAAGATCCACCAGACACTCACTGCATTTCCTGCTGTACAAGGAATTACTATCACTGTTACCTTGAACAGGTAATGCCACACTACAACATCCGTGAGCCTGGACTACATCACCTCCAGAGATCCCCTCAAATCAACTTTTTTTATGATTCTAAGAGGTTTTTTTACCTGAGCAATGAACACCACATGTTTTCCACTAAATTTCTTCTCCAGCTCCCGAACTAGCCGCACCTGAATCTTCTGGAAGGACTTCAGCTGAGGAACTGGTACGAAGATTATGATGGCTTTTCTGCCACCACCTACTTCAATTTCCTGAAACAGAAATAATTAAGACATAAGCAATAGCTGGGAGTTGAGAAGTAATGTTCAGTTTGACTGTGAATCCTCTGAGCACAGGTATTGATTGACAGCCTTGCTGCTGACTGTGTGACAGGGAGTGCATCAGAGAGCAGTGCCTGCCTTAGTGCTCTACACACAAAGCACTCAACAGAAGAACTTTTATCAGAGCACTTGTTTCACTGCAGCGGAGTGAGGGCAACAAATCCCACCACCCCTTTCAGAATCACATCCTCTGAACAGCAAAGCCCGTTCCTTCTGCAGGATGAGACCCAAGTGCTACAAATGTAACTATACTGAATGCTTATCATCACATCTGCAGTTCTGCTGATACAAAGTTTCAAAAATTAATGTAAACTCCAGACAAAGTTTAGGGGAACAAATCTCTTTCTTTTAATCTATTGCTTCATGGAAATCACCTTCTGTCCACCACTTGCCTAGGCCTGCATCAGTACTCAATCAAAACATCCCCCCAAATACCAACAGGATTACAATACACTAGGACAGGTTACTTCTCCCCTGGTTTATCTCTTCAGTAGTAGATCAAATCCAAAGTCTGCATAGGCTTACAAGGCACTTCTCCCATGAAACTGGCTGCAGAGATATCCTCATTCTCCAACAGAATGGAAAGATGGATTGTTTTTCACCAGCTACTCTCTCATATGAGCAAACTCAGATGCCCATGGGAGATGTCTCACAAACAAAATCAAGCAGCTAAGTAAACAATGAAGGTGTTTCTAAAAGCCCTTCACTAAGGACAGCTGACATTGCTGTATTTCCAGAAAGATGTGGTTTCTTCTGAAGGCCCCTCAGATCATACACCAAGCTGCTTCTTGCATTCCCAGATTCTTTAACTCAATTCTAAGTAGTCATGCCCCTGTGTCTGTACTGGTGGGCCTGGGCAAGAACCAAAAGCAGCCCATTAAAGTTTCTGATAGCAGTGACCAGCTCCATTGCTGCCATCCAGTCTCCGAGGCTGACAAATTCTAACACTAATTTTCCTTCTCCTTTTCCACCAATTGCCTTCTTCTCTTTCTTGATGCTTCTGCTGCCTGCGTGATCTAAAACTGAAGTGTATAAAAGCAGGCTAAGCTACATGATCAAGTCAGTCTCTTGCCTTAATCCACCTACCACCTATTACTCACACGTAAGAGACTCACAAAATTTATTTTTTTTAAAAGGAACATGGCTGTTTATGTTTCTGACTACGTTTCTGTAACACCTACATTTCCAGCCAATATCTACATGCAAAAAGTCAGTTTTAGACCCCAAACCCAGTCTGCACAGACATAAAGTAGAATCATTTTGAAACACTTGTTTAACACACTAAAATGTTACTTGGGCTTTCACAGTGATTTTTCAGACTAGTTCCTAATAAAACCACTATTACAGAAGTCCTATGTGCTAGCAGCAAATACCAGAAGATAAGCCTCAACAGCACTTAACAAAACCACCACAGGCCATAAGGACTTAAGACACCATTCACCTAGTACATTAACATCTACAAAAATTAAACATACACAGAACAAGTCACCACCCAGTTCTCAGCAGAGAAGGTCCAGCCTACCTTAGCTGCTGTGATGTTCAACTCCCGCAGTTGAGCTTTTAAGTCGGAGTTCATTTCCAACTCCAGCAGAGCCTACAAAAGTGAAGTTGAGGAATAATCCATTATATACACTTCAGTTCCTGAGAACATTTGAGACCAAAGTGTGTCCACAAGCGCCAAAGAGCAGATATAGACTTTTAACCACAGCCAGTATCAAAGACTTCCTGTAAGACACACCAACATCCAAAAAGTTTAAGTGATGGAAACAAAATCTAACTGACTTAGTTGTCAAGTAAAACTACGAAACAATATAGGATTAACCTCAAAGTTTAGGGTCTGGACAACTGTCTCTATAACTTGAAATGAGTTACTGAAGAGCACAAGGAAAAGTCACATACCTGGGATATACCAGACTCGAACTCATCTGGCTTCTCGCCATTAGGCTTCACGATCTTGGCGCTAGAGCTGAACATGGCCTTTCTGCAACGCAAAAGAACACTTCGGCTGTCACCATGCATGTGTCACCTGTTCCAAACACAGCCAGGACTCTGCAATCCAACTACGCAGCCACACGCTCCAGAACTAAGCCGGAGAACGCCCCACGGGCCGGGCCAGCCCTAGCACGTCGTACCAGGGGTGCCTACCAGGCCACAGGACAAGCGTCCCAAGAAGCGCGGGGCCTGCCCACCTCGGGACCCGCTGCAAGGCCCCGGGAGCCCAGGGAAGCGGCACCAGCGCTCACAGAGCCCCACGAGCCGCCCGAGGGGCGAGCGGCGCTCCCGGGCCCTACTCCCGGCCNCGGCCCCGGCCCGGACACCCACCTCGCTCCGCGCCGGCCGGGAAAAGGGAGAGCTCTCGCGAGAGCAGCACAGATCGCGGCCCGGGAAGGCGCCGGCCCCGCCCACCCCGGGTGAAGCCGGAGCAGGAAGAAGGGCAGGGCGAGCGCTGCAAACACCCCGCGAATCCGCGGCAGCGAAGCCCGGGCGGACATTTAGAGTCCTGGCGCGGGCTGGCACATGCGCAGTGCTGCGGTGGGCGGTGGGAGCTGCTCTCTCGTCCCGCCTCAGCTTTTTGCGCTTCCTTCGGCCGGGCGCGGAGGAGAGGGAAGGGAAGTCGGTTCTGGCCCTCGCTGTTAGGCCGAGCCTTCGCCGTGGGCCGCCCCCGCCGCACCTCACAGGCGGAACGCTCGGCCTCTGGTGTCCAAATGCCGTTCCTGTGAAGAGCCACCGGCCGTGGCAGCGCTCGGTGTGCGCGGAGGAAGCGCGGCTCTGCCTGCTCCCCCTCTCCCTCCGTCCCTCTGCCAGGGCTCTGCAAGACAGCAGCAGCCACCGCTCGAACAACAGTGGGAGAGTGGATGGTGTTTTTCCCTGCCCTCTCCGTTTTATCATTCCACGTTAAATTCAGTGGTGTGGGAGTTCACCCTGATGTTCAGTCCTTTTCAAGACGGAAGAGACGTGATGGAGCAGTGTTGGTCAGTCACCCCTGGCCTGCAGCGAGGCGTTGTGCTGGAGAGCCACGGCCAAAACCGTGCCAGGGAGCGTGCTGGCAACCTGGGTGTGAGGGCAATCCAGCCTGGCTTTGGTTTTTGTTTGCCTCTGTAAACATGACCTCTCAATTGCTTCCGCTAAGAAAGACAGTGTCACGGTGATCACAATTACCAGGCTCCTGTTAAACTAGAAATAATGCATGAGTCTTCAGCTGTGTTCAGGTACTAACTCAAGGTGAGAGTTCTGGGCTAAACATTCTATGTCATCAGTGGAGCACTCTTTTTTTATACTGTTATTTAACAAGGCTTTAATAATACTTGCACACTGATAAACAAAACAAACTTTTAATTTTGAAAGAAGTAACTTGCATGTTAATTCATGTAAAAGTGCCTGGCTGTATATCTAACTGAAGTGGAGCTAAAACCTTGCTCGAAAGATTCCCTGGATTACCCTAAGAGTAACCAGTTTAAGCTTGTACCATTACAATGTAATGCTGTGTTTATCCTGTTACTTTATGGAATGGAATGGTGGAGTAACAAGTTCTCGTAAACAAAAAAATAACAAAGACACCGACATCCCAGACTAAACAACCTTAGCATCTGCCCCATGTTTTCTAACATTTGTGCACTTTTCACTAAATTTATGATAGCCAGAAAAGCAGGTTGTTCAATGCCCATTTTTCTTCCAAGTCAGTCTTCTTTCCTAGCATTAATTCAATGAATGGGGAAAACTGCTCAGCTCATACTGATGAGCAGGATTAGTATTTATAGATATTTGGATTAGTTAAACAGCAGTGCTAAGGACCTGATTGAAGAGTACCAAAAAGACAGATAACACGGAAACATCAGTCCAGTAGTATGCACTCAGTTTCCACTGAGAAGCCATTTATGAGAGGTAGAAAGAGGAGGTGATGTGTGGATGGATCAAAACATGGCTGTTCAGAGCATTAACAAATAAAGATGTAATGGGACTATCTGCAGCTTCCTATCTCCATGCTGTGAGTGCTGCTGACCAGACCGTGATGATGCATAACAGCAACAAGAAAAAAGGTGTAGAGAAATGTTTCCTTTTGAATTTATGTTAGGAGAAGAATGTAGGATGTCAAGATCAATGTGCCTGGTAACAATAATGCCTGGTACTCGAAATATCTGATAGATTTTTAAGAATCACTGTGGACCTGTGATCTTTAAAAGAAGTTATGTCACTACAAAGTAATGTAATTAAGAAGGTTCTTATGCCATGCAGTCTCAGAATGGGCATAGTGAAGAAGGGGAATAAATTAGTCAGATGTGTAACAAAAGTATCCTAACAGCAATAGGATGCTGTAAGTACACAAAATTTCATGAATATGTTGGAAAAAGCAAGGAAAATGTAGTAATTATATTTTCATACAGCCCTGACCAAGTTGTTTCTCTGTTCCACCAAGGCCTGTCAAATACATAACCTTTTCACATTTGGATTTTTATAAGAGAAGTGTTATCACACTAATACACACAGTAATTATGCCTGATGTTGAGCCCATTTATTGGTTTTGCAACAGAAGGCAAAGTTAATGCATTCTTGGCATTTTACTGAGCCACCCTTGTAAATCTGAACACAACACTCTGCAGCTCTGGCACCATGATGAGGTCAGCTTTGTCACAGCCTCTGTATTAGAGCTACGAGGGAAGTAGAACAGCAGCTTGGATACCTTGGGCTGTTTCTGGAGGTGGCTCCACCAGTGCCCTCATCTTTGCTGCTTTGATCTTGTCAGAAGCTGAGGCACTGAGTTTGGCACACACCCAGCTCCCAGCTGCCTGGGGAGATGGTGGAGTTTCCCTCTCTACAGACATTCGAAACCCACCAGGATATGCTCCTGTGTCACCTGCAGCAGCTGACCCTGCCATGGCAGATCATCTCCAGAGGTTCCTCCCAACCCCAAGGACCCTGAGATTCTGTGAAGGTGTTTCTCCTCACTTCAGAGGCCACGTCGACACAGGGCTCAGCTGAAGTACAAGCACCTGGAGCCTGGACAGCAGGATGAGAACCAACTTAACGGCCTTGTTCAGCTCCAGCCTTTTGGACGTGCTAAACACGTAAACACACCTGAGAGCTCTCCTTTGCCTTTTAGCAAATGGGGCTTCCAGAACGAGGTGGTGTGTGCAAAGACGCTGCGACCTCACACACCTTATGCCCCACCCCCAAAACAACAGCTGATTTAGGTTTTTGAAACACCATTATTAGCGGGGGGAGGGAACAAACCAAACAGAAAAAGGCCGAGCCACACAAAACGCTGCGCTGTGGGATTTTCTGGTACTTTGGCCTCTCTGGCGGCCCGTAGGAGCCCCCAGCGCTGCTGTGAGCGCGGCGGTCGCGCAGGCGCAGCGGTGCCGGGGGGCGCGGATGGC